>ML660211.1:3003939-3022657 GCA_007570785.1 Antilocapra americana | reverse complement strand
GGGGGGGGGGGGGGCTAGTCCAGGATGCCCCATAAAGAAAGCCAGTCTTGCAATTTCTTTCTTAGTCTCGTGACCTTGTCATCTGAGCAAGGGGGCATCCTGACGGCTCCCGGCACTTGCCTGCAGAATTCCATGGACAGTGGAGCCTAGCAGGCTATAGTCCCTGGAGTTGCCAAAGAGGCACACATGCCTTAGCAACTAAACAACAAAGGCAAAGAAATGCATGGTAATATTGAAACCTAAGAGGCTTATTATGGATAGATTAGAGATGGATTTAAGGAGGGATAATGAGGTATATGTCTGAAAAAAGTAAATAAAGGATAGATCAGTTGTTATTAAACTTTATGTTTAGGATGTTTCAGTTCAGTTCAATCGCTCAGTCATGTCCGACTCTGCTACCCCATGCACTGCAGCACAACAGGCCTCCCTGTCCATTGCCAACTCTGAAAGTTTTACTCAAACTCACGTCCATTGAACCAGTGATGCTGTCCAACCATCTTATCCTCTGTCATCAAATTCTCCTTCTGCCTTCAATCTTTCCCAGCATCAAGATATTTTCAAATGAGTCAGTCCTCCGCATCAGGTGGCCAAAGTATTGGAGTTTCAGCTTCAGCATCAGTCTTTCCAATGAATATTCAGGACTGATTTCCTTTAGGATGGACTGATTCTATCTGATTGGATGTTTAGGTACATTCTAAAATTTTGAAAAGATATGTACAGCTCATACATTTTTATATGGCCATCTAAAACTTTTAATCAAATTGAAAAAGATACAAAGCAAATATTTACCAGTGAATATAAATAATGATGTTTTGAAGCAAAATAGTAGTACCTAACAGAATCTAAATACCAGGGTGAATCATCATCTATTTAGAAAATACATGAACAAACTCTTCTTATGGGAAGTCAGATATCATTCTATTTTTCTCCTTAAAGTTACTTTTCATTTACTTTGTTCACAGATTTTCTATTTAATATAATACTTTTTATGCTTCAAGGTCTTCTATTGACGATCTACCACATTTTTCTGAAATAAATATGAAATCAAATGAAATTATTCTAAATTATTTCTTTTGTGATTATAAAACTACTACATAAAATACAGTTTTGGGGTATATATAATTATCACAAATTTATTAAAATAGTAAATATCTTATTGAATTTTTAAAAACAACTAAAATTTAATTAAAATTAGTTTATGTTGTAAAGTTTAGATTTGCTCAATTCAATTTCTATAAGTAAATTTTATGGAATGGCTAAAATGAGATAGAACAATATCAATTCTATTTATCAACTAATAAAATTGGATATGAGCATTTTGCATATTTAAATTTATTTAAAAAATATGAGAGAACTGAGATTTTGTTAAATTTTAGTACATTATTACCAATAAAATAATGCCTTAATCTTATCAGGCAATTTAAATATAATTTGTCAACAACTTTGGAGCTGCATATTCAGTTCTTTCAACATACATATAATATCTGACATATAAATTAATTAGCAAAAGCAGTCCTGCTATAAATAGTCAAATTAGATTTTTGACCAAAAAGCCTAACCTCATTTTTCAATTCAAATATATTTTACAAGTTCTTTAGGGTATTATAAAAGCAGTGAGAAAAAAATTATGAAATATTCTTATAAGGATCTGTTGCAAAAATCAATCAAATCAAGATTAAAACAATATGGAGATACTATTATTAATTCACCTACTTTTACAAAAAGCCATAACACTATTTATTCTATATGCTATTTCTTACTGCTTATTTGCAATAAAGCAATGTAATATATAGCTAAAATCATTTTATTTACAATATGAGAAGTCTGACAAAAGACATAGTATTTTTTTGGTAAAATGTGAGTATATTGAATTCTATACATAATTTTAAAGAAAAATTAAATAAGAACCATGGAAGACACAGAGGATGAGATGGTTGGATAGCATCACCAACCTGATGGACATGAGTTTGAGAAATCTCTGAGAGTTGGTGATGAACAGGGAACAGCATGATGGCATGCTGTAGTCCATGGGCTCACAAAGACTCAAACACAACTGAATGACTGAACTGAACTGAACCGATAATATTAATAATTAATTTCTTTAATGCTATTATTATGACTAGACTTTCCCATAAGCTTAATAAAGCAAATATATATATATATATATATATATATATATATATATATATATATATATACACATATACTCTTAAAAGTTGACTATCCAACATTTAATATAGAACTTTATTTTTGATAACAGGTGTAAGAAAAAATCAATCATTTAAGTCTAATATTAATCACTTACTAAGGCCAATAAAAAGATGACTAATACTAGAATAAGATGTCATGACACGCTTGACAAAAATAGGCTGTTAGCTGACTGTAGTCAGTGAAGGTTCAATAAGGAAATAGAAGCTTTAGAAGTAATGTCAGAATGAGGAAATTACTTATGTGAATATGTGATGAGTACGAAAAATGAAGGTCTGGAAGAGAAGAGTCAGAAGATCAAGGTTAGAGAAACCATCACTAACCAGTCCTCCTGAAGCACTGAAGCGGGTAGACAGGGCCAAGCTTGCTCGAAATCCAAGAACCTGAGATGCGTGACTGCTTGAGTGGTCTCTGAAGGGGCAGCCGATGGAGACACCCACGTGAAAGCTGCCAGCTCAGAGAACTGCTGCTTCTGTGCTAGGGCTGCCCGGTCCCGGCACCTCAGTGTGGGCTGGGCTGCCGGAGGTTGGCAGAGCCAGCAGTGGAGATGCTGAGCAGAGGAGAGCAAAGACAAGGTGGGGTTCCAGGGGTCTTTCTCTCACGTTGTCAGGCTGACAATCTACCAAGAGCAACAGTGTCTGCTTCACTTCAGCCTTTAGACTTGTGCACAGGTGCCTCTTTGGGCCAATTTTACCTTGAAATACACTGGGAGGGGATTTCCTGAAAATCTAGTTTCCAGCCTTACCCAAGCAGGCATTCCACGATTCAGGACACTGACCACTTGTACAAATGCACACTGAATTGACCAAAAAAAAACCATGCATTCCAACATTTTAGCCTGTGAATTTTCTCCAGTAGTAAGGTGAAAATTCTTGCAGTCCCTGAAAACTTTCCAGCTACTCTGAAATACGTCAATGCCAACAGCAAGTACTTCTGGATCTATTTGAAGGTATTTTCCTTTACATTTAAAGCACATCTTACAGGTATGAATGCATCCAAAATAAGCTGCATATATATGATAGGTGGGGGAAGGGCCACTGTCTCATTTAATTTTCTGAGGCAAATATTCCTTTTGATTTATCTGATCAAACTCTCCCCATAAGATCTCTGCCTTTTTTGAAAGTCTGAGAAAAGAAAAGACACTAAGCCTCTCTGATGGGGAAAAATCTTCCATTTTTTAAGTGCCCTAGAGTATTTTACGGAGAAGGCAATGGCACCCCACTCCAGTACTCTTGCCTGGAAAATCCCATGGACGGAGGAGCCTGGTAGGCTGCAGTCCATGGGGTCGCAAAGAGTCGGACACGACTGAGTGAATTTACTTTCACTTTTTACTTTCATGCATTGGAGAAGGAAATGGTAATCCACTCCAGTGTTCTTGCCTGGAGAATCCCAGGGACGGGGGAGCCTGGTGGGCTCCCATCTATGGGGTCGCACAGGGTCGGACACAATTGAAGCAACTTAGCAGCAGCAGCAGAATATTACACACAACTAAGCAATGCACCAGAGAAGGCAATGGCACCCCATTCCAGTGTTCTTGCCTGGAAAATCCCATGGACAGCAGAGTTTGGTGGGCTGCCATCTATGGGGTCGGCACAAAGTCGGACATGACTGAAGCGAGTTAGCTGCAGCAGCAAGCAATGCACCATAATAAAATTTGACATGAGTGAATTATATGCATTGTTTCTAAAAGTAGGGAATGAGAAATTATGAACTAGAAGGTGAAAACAAAAACTTACATGAAATTAGTAAGAATATATATGGAATTTGAGGGTCAGGAAGTTGATTCTTTTAAAATTCTTAAAGCTCACATACCTCTTGAAAATCTTTTAAAGAGTTTCAAGAAGAAAATCAGAGTTCAAGAATCACAGGGCATAGACGAAAAATAAGGCAGTTGTACAGAAAGATGCAGACTCCTTTAAAAAGTGCTTTTCAGGGTATCTGAGAACTGGCGGAAAGTCACATGGTGCCTACCTGAGGTAGATGCCTGTAGTTTCTCTCTCTTCCTCTCATTTTTCTTAACCCGGAACAAGACAGGCACATTGTCACATTAAACGCTTTACTGACAGTACATGAATGGACATGATACAAAAAGACAGGCAGGTGGTCAACCAAGAGATCAAGATGCCTCATTATCTCTCTCTACCAACTGTACCTAGAAACAGAGCAAGAGAAGGA
Source organism: Antilocapra americana (assembly GCA_007570785.1). Lineage (NCBI taxonomy): Eukaryota > Metazoa > Chordata > Mammalia > Artiodactyla > Antilocapridae > Antilocapra > Antilocapra americana. Next base: position 3,018,274 of record ML660211.1, on the reverse strand, counting down.
ATTCTTATCTTTCTGTGGCCATTGTCTCTATAGCTTCATATTTAACATCATCAGTACTGACACTGGCAGTGGCCCCACACACACACACGCACACACACACACACGCACACACCCCAGGATAATGATGTCCTAAGGCTGTGGCCACAAAACTCACTTAAGGAGACACTCTTTTTACTTCTAACTACACACTTAGCACCCACTCCTGGTAGTGTTGATGACAAATCGTCCCTACTGTGAATTCTGCCATCTAATTAAAAGTCCACGATGTTAGCTGAGGCCCCTCAGCCCCGTGGCACAGGCATGACGTAACTATGGATGGAAGTAGAGGATGAAGTAGAACCCCAGAAAACTCAAAAGGTAATTTTAAAGACATATTTCTAGCAGTTAAGGATCTTGCTTCCTTAAATTTGCTTCCTTTGTGTCTACAAAAACATAATATGCTTGCAATTTTAAATACATTTCGAAATCATCTTAATCACACATTTACAATTTTCAGTCCCACATATAGTGGTTTAATTTTCTATTTTTCTTTATAATTATTTTCCACTCAAAAAGTAATTGTAATACAGCAAAGACACAGTATACATTTGATTTATATGAATAGTGAATGACCAACCTGAATTAGGGTAGTCTTTCCAAATAAGTGTAACAGAGTACACATCACACCTACAGTATCTTACATATGCTGCAATAATCACAGTAACAAAACATACGACAATAAGATTTTTTAAAAAGACTCACAAAAGAACTTCATTCATTGCTGAACTTCATTAAACCACTAAGGTTTTTATGGGAAAGATCATTTGAAAAATTCTGGATTGTATCTTGAGACAATGGGTTTCTATGGACCCACTAACCAAGAGACTGACAATATTCCACAGTGGAGAGAATGAAGCGGAATATTCAAATACACAAGAATGTGGATGATTTAATAAGACATTTATGTAATCCAAAATAAGAGAGAATGGTGAAGGTGATAGCTTATGGTGATCAATCTCGGATTCATGATCTCTGAAGAAAAACATTTAGCTTTGGGACCAGGGACCAGGTTTGATCTCTCAAGAGCTTTTGTGTAGCAGAGCTTTATTAAAGTATAAAAAGGGACAGAGAAAGCTTCTGACACAGACATCAAAAGGGGGGTGAATAGTGCCCCCTCACTAGTCTTAGCAAGGGAGCTATATACTTTTATAATTGGTTATTACAATAAATCAAAAGAATGTCTCAAGGTTATAAAAGTCTTACTAGACCCACTTCCACAATTTACATTTTAAGATGACAGGATTAGTCAGGAGGTTCTCAAGAAGGAAAAATAAGTCCTCAATCAGGATACATTGCTGTTACATAATCATTAACACAGAGTTTAAGGAAAAACATATCCTTGAACAAGATGAGTTGTTTTGTTGTGCAATCCTGATGATTTAAGCCCACAATTCTCTGGGCTTAAAGAAAGAAAAATTTGTCCTTTTCTCCTTCTTGAGACCCCCAACCCCTCTCTCCTGCCTGGGGACCTCACACTTCTTATCAACCTACCTAGGAACTGACTCTCTCAAAGAGAAGAGGCAGAGGAGAAAGAGTAAATACACGAATACACGTTCGTGATGTGCAAGTTAAGATTTGGCAGCTGACTGAATGTATCAATTAAGTGAAGATCATAGACAATTCTAAATTTCGTAGGCAACTGAATAAATAATGCCAACCACTAGTCACTCATAGAAAACACAGAAAAAATGGCTCATAAAATGCTAAGATAGAGACCACTGGGCTGTGACAAATGGCATATATTGGTCCTTGTCATCCAGCTACATATATGCAGGTTTCAGAGGGAAATATATGTCCCAGGCACAATACTGTAAAAATATGTTGAATAAAATGCTTGCCAAAGAATAGTTGAAAGACAAGTATCAGAAGGGGTCTTTTTTGTAAGTACAGATTTTTGTTTTTAGTAAATTTTCCACAGAAACTGGAAAACCTACCAATTATTTTCTATCATAGGTGGGTTTGGAAACTATGGCACTGAGATCAACAGGCAAACCAATTAAAGAGTTTTCTGACTGGCACAGCTGAATTTCACCTTCTCAGCCTTTGCTCATTAAATGGGAACTCATGGTGATCAATCTCTGGGGAGACCTCTTAATATCTGGTGGAAGTTGAGGCAGGGTTCTTTCCCAGCTCAGTGTGCAGTTCTGTCTCTGGATGATGGATGTTGAAATTCAAAACATAATCAAGTTAGGCCAAGTCTTGTCTTGCCTCTTTTCTGGGAAATATTTCATAGAAAAAGTTGTCAAGACTCTATTTATTATGCCATAGCCACATACTACTTCAAATCTAATGCTCCGGTACGATTTTTGCCGTATACTGCAAGTATAGATGGCTTTTCACTGATGTTCAGGGTGGTTGCTGCTGTGATTCTTGTAAATGATTGGGTCAGGCGCCATTCTTTCTTCTCTTACTGGCGAGTAGGAGCACCAGTGAACTGTATTACTGTTCAGGTCCCACACTCTAAATTATCTGGAAACTATATTGAGAACTAGCAGGAAACAGGAAAAGGTTATATTTTAGGCCCTCCTGGGCTTAGACTATGCTATGTGTTAATTATTCCTAGTTCTTCCACAAAGAAAGTTTCACACGCAAGAGAATGTGTCCATCTAATGCTTAAAGGAATGGGTTAATATTTAACTATGAAAATGGATTCATGATATATGAAATCCTAGAATTTCAAGAAAGCACTGAGTATCTGTGTTCCTCCCAAATTTATATGCTGAAATCCTAATCCTGAAAGTAATGATATGAGGAGTTGGGGCCCTTGGGAGGTAATCAAATCCTGAAGGTAGAGCCTTCATAAATAGGATGAGTGCCCTTACAGAAGAGACCTCGGAGAGATCTCTTGCCCCTTCTGCCACATGAGGACACAATGAAAAGACAGCCATCTAGGATGAGGGTTTTCACCAGACACCCTGATCTGTTGGCACTTTGATCTTGGACTTCCCAGCCTCAAGAACTCTGAGAAATAAACGTCTGTAGTTCACAAGCCACTCCGTTTGTATTTTTATTACAACAGCTCAAACAAGCTAAGACATGCAACAAAGGAAAAAGTAGCAGAGAAAGAAGGCCCAGAATGAAACTCAAAAGAAGAAATTATTACGTATTATTAGTCACTCAATCATGTCTGACTCTTTGTGACCCTGTGTACGGTAGCCCACAAGGCTCCTCCATCCATGGCATTTTCCCAGCAAGAATACTGGACTGGATTCCCTTTTTGGAGAACGATCCCCTTTCTCACGGGATCTTCCAAACCCAGGGATTGAACCCTGGTCTCCTGCATTGCAGGCAGACTCTCTACTACCTAAGCCATATACATTTAAGGAATGGGCAGGGGAGATGCACACACAATATCAAGATATGTTGAAGGAAGACAAGGAGAACATGATTCAGTGAGAGGCAAAGAAGAGTTTTAATAAGGTTTGTCTAATTTAAGGAAAGGCTTATTATCAAGACATGTAGCAACTAAATGTGATCTATTATATTGACTGGAACATGTTCAGTGCAATAGTGACAGCATAAATCAGATTTCACATTTTTCTTCTAAGAAGCAAAACTACAAAAGTAAAAGCAGTTAAGTGTTTTAACCCCGCAAAAATATTTGCAGGTTTAAGTTAAGAAGACATATAATTAGCTAAACATATGGGCTATGGGTAGTTTCTTGTAGCAGGATTATTGTTATTTTCTGATAAAGTAAGACTTGAGTTCTGTTAAGACATGCTAATACAAAAGAAACAGCAATAAACATCATGCATGCTCAGAAGAGGAAGCAGAATTAATGGGATGATTTTCTGAGGAGAAACTAAACAAGATATGAGAATTTGATATTTATTTCACACATGTGACAAAATTACGAGTTACTAATCTGTTATTACCTCTCCGTCTCTCATCTCATGTGTGTCTCAGTGGCTATTTTCATCTCCTCCAACCCAAAGCAGAAATAAACATTTGAAAAACCAAGGGCCAAAAGGCTTTGGATGCATGTTTACACAGCAAGATTTTTTGCTTTGCATTTTATTTTCACACCTGTTAGACAGCCTGATCCTGGAGAAACAGAAAGGAAACTAGGACTTGAAAGAATGTTTTATACCAAGACTTCAGGCCACTGAAGTGATTAAAAGAAAGAAAGAAAAAAAAAAAAAAACAACTTTTTTTTTCCTCTCGAATTTCTGGGAAAGGAGTATAAAGAACTCAGAACTTTTGAGCTGAGATCAAACATGAAACATGCTAAGCTACCATCTGCGGACCACCACCACCCAACAGGCTTGGATACTTGGAATCTCTTGACTAACAGGATCAGAGGAAATGGTGGGAAAGCACAATTAGGGAAAGCCGCTGCTCTTGACCAAGGTGAAACCATACAAAATCAGTTGGGTTATGAGCTACGGCAATGGTGAGATGCACCATTACCTGCAAGGAGACTCAAGCAAATGAAATCTAATATAAGAGCGGAGACTGCTGGATCACAGAAAAGACAAAGAAAGAAAACCCTAGGGTACCTGTGGAGTGGCAACATCAACATTGTTACAAGAGCTTAATATTTAAAATACAGAACTGGAAGAATTTCTGCAGCATTGAAGGTCTTATTTTGAGTCAAGACAATGAAGTTGCGGGAACACCAACAATAATCAGTAGCACATTAGTACAGGAGAGGAAAGGGAAGTACCAGCATAATTAAGTACTATGATACCCTACCTCTACTTGACCCAAATAAGTCCTAAATAGACCACTTCAATCATCATGTCCCATTCTTTTTTGTTGGAGACTGCCTTAGATGAGGTCTGAGAGATGTGAAGGAATTGAGGTGATGCAGAGTGCTGGGCATCTGAGAATGCTTCTTAATTTTTAAGAAGAGAAAAATGATGCTTGTCTTTCTGCTCTCTTTAGCTGTATCTGCAGGTGATACCTAAAACCACAGCCACTGTTTTGTGACTAGAAGAATATGCTGAAGTTGACAAAGAAAAAGGATAAATGGGGCCATATCTCTGATGAATCACTGAGCCACTGAATTAATCAACCCTCGAGCCCCTTTTTCTTCAGATAGCTAGTTATGTGAGATAACAGAGTCTCATTCCTTAAGCCACCTGGGCTTTTCATTTTCTCATAGAGGAAAACATCCTAGAGAAGTCATTTTTCCAATATTTTTTTTTCCACCATGGCTTCAAAACACTGTGACTAAAAACACTATTATGTAAAGAGATTAAAAAATCATCTCTGGCTATGATTTAAACACTCGATGTTTTTAGAGAACTTTATTGTGAATTTATTGGCAACTCTTCCAAATGGAGGTATGATAAGGTCAGTGTTCTCATAATTTTTTTAACTATTAGGAAGTCAAGATGAAGAGAGATAAATGATTGATTTCAAGTGGCCCACCACATCTGTGGAGTAATTTTCAACTCCCAGGCAAGAACTCTCAGAACCGAGCTGCCCTGTCTCTTTCCCTTGTTCTGGTTCACCTGAGTGTTAATGGCCATGCAGCAGACAACGTGTCTCCTCTCACAATTAGTAATTTGGGCTAAAATCAAAAAGGTGCCGGAATCACTTTTATAATTCAGTGTTTCTCTAGGCTGAATACTCTGGGGAATCAGCCAGTGCTTTAGTCTCGGTGAGCTTAATGCCCCCATTTAATATGTATATGATTCTGATTACTGGAACACCCCCACCCTGCCCCTGCCTTGCACTTCTGACATTTTGACTTGAGTTTAAGTGGGTCTGTGAGGGATTATTTCAGCTCTGGTGAAAAGACAAGGAATTCTGCTAACTGTAGAGGTATTTTAAATATACTTTTAGCATTGTACTCTCTTAATACTTTCAATGTTTTCATCAAAAAAAATTCCAAAAGATTATGTAAATAATCTTTTTTATGTTTGTTAGTATTGCACAAAAACAGGTTATGCAATTCTATCCTTAGGCTATCTCCTCATGAGTTAGATTATTTCTCTTTTTAGTTCTTCTCTAATATTTTGATATTTCTGTCATTTTAGGACATTTAACATCCTTACCTACTTTATCTTTTGTAATTTATTTTTATTTTCACAAATTATGGAACAAAGCAGGACCCTTTCGCCTCCTCCCCCTCATTCCAAGTACAAAACCAAACAGTTAATGGTTAGGACAATACAGGCAGAGACTCAGTGTCCGATGCACATTCCTGAGTGGTTTCACAGATGCTGTAACTGCTGTGGGTGGGCATGATGGCCAGATGGTAGCCCTGACATGAACTGCTCCAGTTTGAGCAATACTCAATGTGTGGCTAGCACCAGTTCTAGGAACTAGTGTACAAGAATGGGACTAGTATCACTGCTCTTAACAATATGCATCCTTAATGCCCATTTTCTATCCCCCTCAGACCTTCAAAGAACCTAATGATAGGAATGAGCTCACTAGTCAATGTAACCTAACTCCTTTCTACTGACACTTACCTCTTAAATGAGTGGCTTCTGAGCTCAAACGGCCAAACCTAGGTTTGGCAACAATTACATCATTATAAAACTTAATAACCTAAAAGCAGAGACATTACTTTGTCAACAAAAGTTTGTCTAGTCAAGGCTATGGTTTTTCCAGTAGTCATGTATGGATATGAGAGTTGGATGGTGAAGAAAGCTGAGCATCGAAGAATTCATGTTTTTGAACTGTGGTTATGGAGAAGACTCTTGAGAGTCCCTTGGATTGCAAGGAGATCCAACCAGTCCATCCTACAGGAGATCAGTCCTGGGTGTTCATTGGGAAGGACTGATGTTGAAGCTGAAACTCCAATGCTTTGGCCACCTCATGTGAAGAGTTGACTCATTGGAAAAGGCACTCATGCTGGGAAGGACTGGGGGCAAGAGGAGAAGGGGACGACAGAGGATGAGATGGGCTGATGGCATCACCGACTCATTGGACACTGGTTTGGGTGGACTCTGGGAGTTGGTGATGGACAGGGAAGCCTGCATGCTGCAATTCATGGGGTCACAAAGAGTTGAACATGATTGAGCGACTGAACTGAAAATTTAATAAAGCTTTCTTATGTGAAATATCATTCTCTAACCATTTATAAGTTAAACAATGCATACCACAATAGATTTCTGTTGCTGTTTAAATAGGGTATTTTTATGATTTCAGCACTATACAAATTTGAGACCACACTTGAAATAAGTTTAAGGAATAGCCTTACAAAAGACTAGGAATGAGTAGTAAAAAACCAAAACAAAAAATGTCCATCCAGGACTGCTATTTAGTAATAAGGATCCCTCTGTGCTTTTTCAGGTAAGAGCTGGGGAAGAGTTCATCATTGATCAATCTTTGGCTACTTTAAATGGATTCAACTAATTTAAATACTCAGTTTAAATCCAAATTATCAAAACTCCATTAGAAGTACTGCTAGTTAATGTTTATTTTCACCAATAAGCATTTAAAGGAAGAATAAAATTGCAAACATTTTAAAGTAAATTCCAGTAAAACATCAAATAAGTTATTTTTGATTGACTAAGAAAATAGAGATATACAGGATTATCCTGATAGAGATTGGGTTAAATACATCACTTTAGTGTTGCAAAAATACAAATGCATCAAGAATATCTAAAAAGAATACTGTACAAGCTGATCTCTAGAGTCTAGTCTTGCTTTTATGAAAAAATGGAAGAACTCATTGTTAATTTGAATCCACATCTACATCTTAAAACAAACTGAGCCCAAACAACCGACTAGAAATTTATCTTTTTCTGAAGTAATTCAGATGATGAGGGGATGCCACAAAATATATTGTGTGATAGTTTTATTATTTATTTTTATCTACTGGTGGTAAAAATATCTAGAATTAGTTTAATTGCCTGAGTATAGTATTGTGATTAGTCTTTTGCCTAAATCTCTCATTCCTTCTGTGGTTTTAAATTTCAACAGGGTATTATTACATATTTTCACTAGTTTTATGTAAACAACTAAATTTCTTTTTGAGAATCAGTTCAGTTCACTCACTCAGTCATGTCCAACTCTTTGCAAGCCCACGGATTGCAGCACATTAGGCTTCCCTGTCCGTCACCAACTCCAGAGCTTGCTCAAACTCATGTCCATTGAGCTGATGATGCCATCCAACCATCTGATCCTCTGTTAACCCCTTTTCCTCCTGCCCTCAATCTTTCCCAGCATCAGGGTCTTTTCAAATGAGTCAGTTCTTTGCATCAAGCGGCCAGGGTATTGAGTTTCAGCTTCAGCATCAGTCCTTCCAACAAAGTGAAGCTATAATTGAGTTTACAGATTCTATTTTAATAAGAAGTATCAATGTATTGTAATTATAATTGGAGGACAGTTATTATTTTTATACAACTGTAAGTATAATTTGAGACAACTATAACATCAGTTTTTCTATTTTTATAAACTCCTATATGGCCCAAAATCTTACATGAAGATGGTGTTCAATAAATGCTTACTAAACAAATTAAGAATAATAATTATAGTTCTTTTTGATTAAATAAAATGTGCACTTTAGGAGGATTTGTTTTTGAACAGTAGCACATTAAACAGAAAATTTGTTTTGAATTCAGACAAGCCTTGGCAGAATCTTATGTTTGCCAACTGTCGTCTATGTGGTCTTAGGCGAGTTGTATCACCTCTGTGAACTCAGTGCCCTCATTTATGAAATGGGATGCATTTCCTGTAGTGCTGTGAAATCACTAATGAACATGTATATAAAGCACCTAATGCATGTCCAGGACATAGTAGACACTCATCAAATAGTAGCAATTTTATTTATTGCTTATTATTTTTACTTTTTAACTTTCTGAAAATATAGGATTCTATAATACTCAAGCTTGATATATGAAAGGCAAATTTTCATAATGGGTAAGGTTAATTGTAGGCCTCTTGTGCTACTCCTTTACTTCTTCTATACCCTTTTTACTTCTTCCGGCCAGTAATCAATACACAGTGTACTGCTGGCAATGTGGCTCGTCTGACACACATGGATCTTCCCAGCCTCCATACCAAATCTGTTCCAATGACTCCATAATCATGTTTCATCTCCTCTCTCCTTTAAGTTGGGTCCAAATTCAAGATATTTATGCATCTCTAAGGCATCATGGGGAAACTGGAATATTAGTTTTTTTTATACATTTGTCCTTGCTGACATCCACTGAAACATCAAGCTTCTTACCTTTTGACACTCAAAACTAAAGAATTTCCTTTTTATCACTTTCTGTTGCTGTGACATAATTTTCTAAAAGTACTGGCCACGAAGGGCCTGGCTGGGATGGAAGTGTGTATATGTAAAAAAAAAAAATCCTGAAAAATAAAAGTTAATATTGAAATATATGAAACTCCTATATACATTTAAAAAACAAGGAATATTCAAACAACAATGAATAGTATGTTGTTATTAGCTGAAAGAGAATTTTAGAGTCAGAGAAGAATCTCCTACTGGTACAGGAACTAAAATCAGACTTTGATACATCAAAGTCAAGTCAGCAAAGAACTCAGCAGTTTGAAGGGCTCGGCTATATCATTGTTGCCTGGTAACCAAGGGCAAGAATGAGGTCACACAATATCCTGATCAGGCAGCATCTGTCACAAGGTGAGGGACAGGTTTTATCCAGCTCTGGAGCAAAAATTGGTAGGGGGAAAAAAACATGTCCCAAAAGCTCTTCCTGGAAACAACACATTACCTGGAAAATGTATAATTTTTACTTGTTGTATTGCTTATATATTATTTGTAGTGTTAAAAACCAAAATTTAACCAAGGAAATTTGAAGGTAAAATTGGCTTTATTAAATGACTGAGGAATTAGCATTCCAAGGGTTCTTGAGAGATTGTACAAAATGGAAGGGTTTATATGCAAGAGGATAGGGCAAGAAGATATTAATAAAAAAAAAATAGGCAACTTTTGAGCCAGCGCAACTTCTTTTTAGCAGGAAGGGAATCACAGGATTTTGTCATGAAGATTGCCCCTTCTTCCTCTGGGTGGGTGAGAAGGGCTCACATGATAGGATTATCTCACTGGTGTTGACCAGGAAATTTCAGTCTGGTTGATTAAAATTACATTTCTGGGAAAGATAGAAACTGCAATTAGATCAGGTATTAAAGCAAGGTTTTACACCATGCGCTTTAGCATGAGTGACATCATTTTGGGTCTGTAGCTTTATTTTAACAGTAGCTTGGTAAAGACACATTAGGTGATGAGTAAACAGTATGTAGTTTATTCTGTTGGCAATATATATTATTCTTAAGTCATATTATTTTGAGGTTTTTAAACAAAATTACAATATGAAGTATTTCTAGAATCTAAAAAGTCACTCAGGCAAAAAAGTTAACACCAGGATTTAAACTGGTGTTTAAGTTCTTTAATAAACCAACTACAAACAGAGAAGCTAAAATTGACTGCTATTTATTCTTATCCAGTTCTGATCCCAAAAGTCACACTTTGCTACTGATGGTCCTGTTGTAAAATGAAGCATGGGTCATCAGGAATCAGGAATCTAGAGGAGGGGAAAAAGTGCAGAACCAGGAAAAGGTAGGAGATGATGACTTAGGATAGACATTGTAACAACAAATCCTATCTAAAGATAGCCAATTAATCTGATTAAGAACTAGGTATCAGAGTTCCATCAGAGAAGCAAACACAGAAAAAGTGATCTGAATACTGACATACAATACTATAGGAGTCACACCACAAGCCATTGTGGGCTGGTAGATCAATCTACTGTCTGTTGCTCTGGCTGTAAGTCAGCCAGACTAGCAGTTAGGAAATAAACTGGAAAAGCAAAGACCTGCAGGAACAAGTCAGAATGCATCAGGAACACACAAGGACACAGCAGCATCATGGCACCTTCACCACCTACAACCCCGATGCCGTGATGGCTGCAGGAGAGCAGGGCTTCCTTTAACAGGTACTTGGCTCTGCGCTTGGCCTGCGGCTCAAGGAAGCAGGTGTGGGGTAGAAGAGACTGAGGGTACCCTGTCTCCCCACTCTATCAAAGTGAGCTAGCAGAACAGAAACAAGATAAATGAGTTTCCACACTGATTGGGGGCCTACATCAATCTTCAGAGCTTAGTATCTGCCTCCCAGATCCTGTATAAAATGTCTTGTGCCCAGTGCCCACAGGAAAGGGAATTCTGAAAACAAACCTATAGTTTCAGCTTAGAAAAGCAGGCACAGGAAAAAGTAACCACAGGTAATTAACAGTGAACGGTTACTCTAATTATGAATGAGTATAATTTATAACTTGCTCTGAATCATTTTGATTTATATTTTTAAACTATTAAAAAGTCAGTTTATTTCATAATGTGAAGAAAGAACACCACTGGTAGATTGTATGATAGCAAAGCATATGCCTAGGACACCAGCAACATGGAGGGACCAAAATTAATTATTTTGAACCAATGTGAAAGAATTTGGCATTTCTAAAAATGTGGCAGACATTTGGATGTTGCTGTTGTTATTTTATAGTTTGATTTTGTTTTATGTAGAGCTGTGTATTACTGGATGGACAGCAGGTACATATCATAATATCATTAGTTCTTAAAATCTCCAAAGGATTTAAACTAGTCTTGAGTTCCACAACTGTCAAAGAATAACTGGGCTGTTTACATAAATTCCCAAAGCAAACAAGTCCTTTTAGGATCCAAAAAGTAAATTTTTAACAGACTAAGTCCAACTAACGCTTTATGTCATCTTCCTGGTAATGCATCGGAAATACCCACTCAGCGGTGCTCCAGGTAAAATGAAGTCTCAGTAGGCGCCATTCTCTAAGTGTGCTGAATTTTTCATATATCTAATAGAACTTATGATTTACTTTATGATACTACTCAGTAACAAAGCATATCAAGACACACTTCCAGGGAAAATGCAAAGTTTATCAATATCTTTTAATTTATGAGTAAATAAAACTAAATGGTAAAATGCCATCTATCACAACTGCATTCAGACCTCAAAACAGAATTGTGAAAATTTAAAGAGATTTCAAATTCCTCACATATATATTCCGCTTTCTTTTATGCTGTGTATCCCCACAGAAACTGATGGCAATTCTACATAAGAAACTGAAAGAACTCCTAGACTAAGACTGTCAAACAAAATACAGGACAGCCAGTTCAATTTAACCTTCATATAAATGATACTTTTTTAGTGTAAATACTGTAGGAGCCATATTTAAATAAATACTAAAAAATAAAGTATATCTGTTATCAGAAATTCAAATTGAACTGGGTGTCCTCTATTTTCATTTGATTTATCTGGCAAATCTACCCTAAGCATATGGTAGAAAACTAGTATGCAAAAAGTTTACCCAAAATGTATGAATGATTTGTACAGGGGATTATCAGAACAGCTGTCAGAAGGTGGGAAAGAAATCTTGGAGATCATGTGCAAGTGTTCGTGATGGGAGAAAGCCTCCTGCCTCCTCCCCATCTCTGCTCCATCCCAGAGAACACATTATCTTCCAGCCACTTTAGCCAGAGGGGCCTGCCTGAGTCACTAAAAATGAATTAAATTGACTGTGTAGTTCCCCCATACCCCAAGGAAGTGTTTATCATTGTTATCATCTTCCCATTTCCTCTCAATGCTTCTTGGTAACAATCTCTGCTGCTAATGTCGAAGAGGAACAAAAAAGATTTTACTGTCATAAAGTGCTTCTAACATTTATTACACTCCATGGCCATGAAACTAGCTTAAAAAGTAACCTTTCAAACCACCATGAGAAGAAGGCAGGGCTGTTGATACCCCTGAAGACAAAAATAGAATGTTAAAACTTCAACTGATCCCATTCTGATTCTTTCAACAGCTTCTTTCCTCTTTCAGAGTTTTGAAAGCTTCTATTTAAAGAAGTCTCTGAGAGAGGACTGGGCAAAGGCTTAAGACAAAGCAAGTCTACTCTACAAAACAGATGAATAAAAAATAAGAAATATCAAACAAATAAGTTGCTTTTAAGCACTGTCCCCTCTCCATGCCCTGTAAATAATTAATCATAAAATATATAAAGTGAAAGCTATCTGAATTATTCCAAAGGTCTATTGTCAATTTTTTTAGTGATTTTTCCAACTAAATTGTGTTGACACCAATAATTTTAATAATAGAAAGATGAAACTAGGAGATTTTAGGATAAAATAAGTATAATATAGCTCTTAGGAGAACAGTTTTTATAATTAGATAGCTTGAAATCAAATATGGATTCTGCTTCTTTCTAGCTAGAGGATGGTCAGATAAGCTACTTAACCCTCTGAAGCTCTAGTCTGGTTTCCATTTGTAAACTGGTGTTATTAATGGTACCTTTTTTACAGGGGTCTGTGTAATTATTAGGTGAAACAATGTTTATAAAGTTCTTGGAAGAGAATCCACCAAATAATTTTCTCTAAAATAAGTACTGCTTATGATACAGCTCATTATTTTCTGATAATTTCATTTTATAAAGTGTCACAAAGAAGCACATGAAGTTCTGTTTTGAATCTGGTTAAAGGCTTCCCTGGTGGTTCACATGGTAAAGAATCTGCCTACAATGTGGGAGACCTAGGTTCCATCCCTGGGTTGGGGAGATCCTCTTGGAGGAGGGCATGGCACCCCACTCCAATATTCTTGCCAAGAAAATCCAATGGTGGGCTACAGTCCAAGGGATTACAAAGAGCTGGACACAACTGAGCAGCTGAGGACAAGTGATGCTGAAGAAACACTAAACTTAAGGGTGGGGAATGCACAGAGGAAAAGGATTGGCTCATTCATTCATTTATTCAACAAAATGATATTGAGTACCTACCAGGTACAAAGTACTAAGGGAGACAAAGGTTACAGAGTGGAATAAAAATTCCCTTTTCTCAGAGACCACACAACCTAATGAGGGAGGCAGCTAGTGTGCAAGATACTTCTAGTGTGTTGACTTCAGTGATGCAAACACTCCTAGAGAGAAAGGCACTTACCAAGGCCAGGGGTGAACAGAGAGGAGTCATCCTTGAGAACAAATGTTTTTGTTTGGTCATGAAAGTTAATGTAAATTAATTATATAACAACAGGAGGATAATTTAAAAGATTTTTATAATATAACTACAGGCGAGAGAAACTAAGATGGCGGAGGAATAGGACGGGGAGAACACTCTCTCCCCAATAAATATACCAAAAGAACTTTTAAAGGCCGAGCAAACTCCAAAAAACAGGAACTGAATGCTGGCAGAGGACATCGGGCATCTGGAGAGGCGACCCAGTGCCGACGTGAGGAGGTAGGACAAAAGAAAGAAAAGAAAAAAAAGTAGAGGGAGAGACAAAGAGCTGGGGACGGGTTCCGTCCCGGAAGGGGAGTCTGGAATAAAGAGGAAAAAAAAAAAAAAAGAGGAGAAA
>ML660211.1:2744078-3002721 GCA_007570785.1 Antilocapra americana | reverse complement strand
TGAGATCATTGGCTTGACTGCTTTCTCCCCATTCTTATCTCTTGCTAGTAACAGTGAGGAAACCTAGACTCACCCACCAGAAAACCACACAAGCCTTTCCACCCAGGAAACTTCGACAAACCACGCATCCAACCCCTCCCATAGAGAGGAATCCCCACAATAAAGGGACAACACAGCAAGATAAACAAGATGAAAAGGCAGAGAAATACCCAGCAAGTAAAGGAACAGGATAAATACCCCCTAGACCAAACAAAAGACGAAGAGATAGGAAGTCTACCTGACAAATAATTCCGAATAATGATAGTGAAAATGATCCAAAACCTGGAAAATAAGTTGGAATTACAGCTCAATAACCTGCAGGCAAGGATTGAGAAGATGCAGGTAAGCTTTAACAAAGACTTAGAAGAAATGAAAAAGAGACAAAATACAATGAATAATGCAATAAATGAGATCAAAAACACTCTGGAGGGAACCAACAGTAGAATAACAGAGATAGAAGACAGAATAAGTGAGGTAGAAGACAGAATGACAGAAATAAATGAAACAGAAAGGAAAAATGAAAAAAGAATTAAAAGAAATGAAGACAACCTTAGAGACCTCTGGGACAATATTAAACGCACCAATATTCGAATCATAGGAGTCCCAGAAGAAGAAGACAAAAAGAAAGACCATCAGAAAATTCTTGAAGAGATAACTGTTGAAAATTTCCCTAAATTGGGAAAGCAAATAGCCACTCAGGTCCAAGAAAACCAGAGAGTCCCAAATACAATGAACCCCAAACGGGACACCCCAAGACACATATTAATCAAATTAACAAATATCAAATTCAAAGAGGAAATATTAAAAGCAGCAAGGGAAAAACAAAAAATAACTCACAAGGGGAATTTCATAAGGATAACAGCTGATCTCTCAATAGAAACGCTTCAGGCCAGAAGGGAATGGCAGAACATACTTAAAATCATGGAAGAAAACAATCTACAACCCCGATTACTGTACCCAGCAAGGATCTCATTCAAATTTGAAGGAGAAATCAAAAGCTTTTCAGACAAGCAGAAGCTGAGAGAATTCAGCAATACCAAACCAGCGCTCCAAAGAATGCTAAAGGATATTTCCTAGATAGGAAACACGGATGGGGTATATAATCTCGAACCAAAAACAATAAAGTAAATGGCAACGGGACCATACTTATCAATAATTACCTTAAATGTAAACGGGTTGAATGCCCCAACCAAAAGACAAAGATTGGCCGATTGGATACAGAAACAAGACCCCTATATATGTTGTCTACAAGAGACCCACCTCAAACCTAGGGACACATATAGACTGAAAGTTAAAGGCTGGAAAAAGATATTCCATGCAAATAAAGACCAAAAGAAAGCAGGAGTGGCAATACTCATATCAGATAAAGTAGACTTTAAAATAAAGGCAGTGAAAAGAGATAAAGATGGACATTACATAATGATCAAAGGATCAATCCAAGAAGAAGAAATAACAGTTATAAATATTTATGCACCCAACATAGGAGCACCAAAATATGTAAGGCAAATGCTAACTAGTATGAAAAGGGAAATTAACAACAACACAATAATATTGGGAGACTTTAATACACCACTCACACCAATGGATAGATCAACTAGACAGAAAAGTAACAAGGAAATTCAAATTTTAAATGATGCAACAGACCAACTAGACCTAACTGATATCTATAGGTCATTTCACCCCAAAACAAGGAATTTCACCTTTTCCTCAAGCGCACAAGGGACCTTCTCCAGGATAGATCACATCCTGGGCCATAAATCTAGCCTTGGTAAATTCAAAAATATTGAAATCATTCTAAGCATCTTTTCTGACCACAATGCAGTGAGATCAGATATCAATTACAGGAGAAAACCATTCAAAACTTCCAACATATGGAGGCCCAACAACACACTGCTGAATAACCAACAAATCACAAAAGAAATCAAAAAACAAATTCAGTTATGCATAGAAATGAATGAAAATGAAAACACAACAACCCAAAACCTATGGGACACTGTAAAAGCAGTGCTAAGGGGAAAGTTCATAGCAATACAAGCTCACCTCAGGAAACAAGAAAAAAGTCAAATAAATAACCTTGCTTTACACCTAAAGCAACTAGAAATGGAAGAGATACAGAAGCCCAGGTTTAGCAGAAGGAAAGAAATCTTAAAGATCAGGGAAGAAATAAATGCAAAGGGAACAAAAGAGACCATAGCAAAAATTAACAAAGCCAAAAGCTGGTTCTTTGAGAAGATAAATAAAATTGACAAACCATTAACCAGACTCATCAAGAAACAAAGGGAGAAGAACCAAATCAACAGAATTAGAAATGAAAACGGAGAGATCACAACAGAAAACACAGAAATACAAAGGATCATAAGAGACTATTATCAGCAACTATATGCAAATAAACTGGACAATTTGGATGAAATGGACAAATTCCTAGAAAAGTACAACTTTCCAAGACTAAACCAGGAAGAGATAGATAATATTAATAGACCCATCACAAGCATGGAAATTGAAACCGTAATCAGAAATCTTCCAAAAAACAAAAGCCCAGGACCAGATGGCTTCACAGCTGAATTCTACCAAAAATTTAGAGAAGAGCTAACACCTATTCTACTCAAACTCTTCCAGAAAATTGCAGACGAAGGTAGACTTCCAAACTCATTCTATGAGGCCTCCATCACCCTAATTCCAAAACCTGGCAAAGATGCCACAAAAAAAGAAAACTACAGGCCAATATCACTGATGAACTTAGACGCAAAAATCCTCAACAAAATTCTAGCAAATAGAATCCAACAACACATCAAAAAGATCATACATCATGATCAAGTAGGCTTTATCCCAGGGATGCAAGGATTCTTCAATATTCGTAAATCGATCAATGTAATACACCACATTAACAAATTAAAAAATAAAAATCACATGATTATCTCAATAGATGCAGAGAAAGCCTTTGACAAAATTCAACATCCATTTATGATAAAAACCCTCCAAAAAGCAGGAATAGAAGGAACATACCTCAACATAATAAAAGCTATATATGACAAACCCACAGCAAACATTATCCTCAATGGTGAAAAACTGGAAGCATTCCCCCTGAAATCAGGGACAAGACAAGGGTGCCCACTCTCACCACTACTATTCAACATAGTTTTGGAAGTTTTGGCCACAGCAATCAGAGCAGATAAAGAAATCAAAGGAATACAGATTGGAAAAGAAGAAGTAAAACTCTCTCTGTTTGCTGATGACATGATCCTCTATATTGAAAACCCTAAAGACTCTACGAGAAAATTACTAGAGCTAATCAGTGAATATAGCAAAGTTTCAGGATACAAAATCAACACACAGAAATCCCTGGCATTCCTATACACTAACAGTGAGAAATCAGAAAGAGAAATTAAGGAAACAATCCCATTCACCATCGAAACAAAAAGAATAAAATACTTAGGAGTATTTCTACCTAAAGAATCAAAAGACTTGTATATAGAAAACTATAGAACACTGATGAAAGAAATCAAGGAGGACACAAACAGATGGAGAAATGTACCGTGCTCATGGATTGGAAGAATCAATATAGTGAAAATGAGTATACTACCTAAAGCAATCTATAGATTCAATGCAATTCCTATCAAGCTACCAGAGGTTTTCTTCAAAGAATTAGAACAAATAATTTCTCAATTTGTATGGAAATACAAAAAACCTCGTATAGCCAAAGCAATCTTGAGAAAGAAGAATGGAACTGGCGGAATCAACCTACCTGACTTTAGGCTATACTACAAATCCACAGTCATTAAGACAGTATGGTACTGGCACAAAGACAGAAACATAGATCAATGGAACAGAATAGAAAGCCCAGAGATAAATCCACGCATCTATGGACACCTTATCTTTGACAAAGGAGGCAAGAATATACAATGGAGAAAAGACAACCTCTTTAACAAGTGGTGCTGGGAAAACTGGACAGCCACTTGTAAAAGAATGAAACTAGATCACTTTCTAACACCATACACAAAGATAAACTCAAAATGGATCAAAGATCTAAGCATAAGACCAGAAACTATAAAACTCCTAGAGGATAACATAGGCAAAACACTCTCTGCTATAATCCAAAGCGGGATACTCCATGACCCACCTCCCAGAATATTGGAAATAAAAACACGAATAAACAAATGGGACCTAATTAAAATTAAAAGCTTTTGCACAACAAAGGAAACTATAAGCAAGGTGAAAAGACAGCCTTCAGAATGGGAGAAAATAATAGCCAATGAAGCAACAGACAAACAATTAATCTCAAAAATTTACAAACAACTCCTGCAGCTCCATTCTAGAAAAATAAACAACCCAATTAAAAAGTGGGCCAAAGAACTTAACAGACATTTCTCCAAAGAAGATATAAAAATGGCTAACAAACACATGAAAAGATGCTCAACATCACTCATTATCAGAGAAATGCAAATCAAAACCACAATGAGGTACCACTTTACACCAGTCAGAATGGCTGCCATCCAAAAGTCTACAAGCAATAAATGCTGGAGAGGATGTGGAGAAAAGGGAACCCTCTTACACTGTTGGTGGGAATGCAAACTAGTACAGCCACTATGGAAAACAGTGTGGAGGTTCCTTAAAAAGCTGCAAATAGACCTGCCATATGACCCGGCAATCCCACTGCTGGGCATATACACCGAGGAAACCAGAATTGAAAGAGCCACGTGCACCCCAATGTTCATCGCTGCATTGTTTACAATAGCCAGGACATGGAAGCAACCTAGATGCCCATCAACTGACGAATGGATAAGAAAGCTGTGGTATATATACACAATGGAATATTACTCAGCATTAAAAAAAAATTCATTTGAAGCAATTCTACTCAGATGGACGAAACTGGAGCCCATTATCCAGAGTGAAGTTAGCCAGAAGCAAAAACAACAATACAGTATATTAACACATATATATGGAATTTAGAAAGACAGTAATGAGAACCCAACATGGGAGACAACAAAAGGAACGCAGATGTATAGAATAGACTTGTGGACTTTGTGGATGAGGGTAAGGGTGGGATGATATGGGAGAAGGGCATTGAAGCATGTTAATTGTCATGTGTCTAATCAATCGCCAGCCCAGGATTGATGCTCGGGACTGGTGCAGCGAGATTTCCCGGGGGGGAGGGAGGAGGGAGGGGGGACCCGGAGGGGAAGCATATGTAAACCCATGGTGATATCATGACAATGTATGGCAAAAACAATAAAAAAAAAAATGCAACTGCAATGTTGGAGAAAAAAAAAATATATATATAACTACAACTTGGAGATTCACTGTAGCATATTACAGGAGCTACAGAAGCCACAGGGAGTTTTAATATGAAGTTTAAAACAGGAATGTGTCAGGGCACTAATCTATGGTGGAAGGTCTCATACAGCAGAGTTAGGTGTTTAGATTTTTACCATGAAAGTAGGAAGGGACTCTGGGAGAACTGTAATCAAGGTAGAGATATAATCAGAGTTTTCCTATCTAAAAGATCACTCTAGAAGCATGAAAAGATTATACTGGAGGGAAATGTGTACAGAAGCAAGAAGATCACATCTGCTGTAGCAATCAAGGTGAGATTTTGATTCAGAAAATGGAAATTGCAGTAGAAATAGAGAGGAAGGAAAGGAATCGACAAACATTCAGGGGAAGAATTAGAAGTCTTAGCACTGAGAGAAAGGGATAATCCACAGTGGCTCCTAATGTCTGCTACAGGACAACAAGTGAGAGCATGTTTGCTGGAAGAAGGGCAGGACCTTAAGCTTCTTTAGTCACTAAGTAATTGACTACATCAGCCAGATAACCTATCTGAAGCAGTTTAACTGATATTAGAACAACATCATTTTAATATGTCCTTAACATGTCAAGCTTTTAATTTTTTCCAGAAGTATACAAGTAGTGTATTCTGGTTTTAAAGTGAAAGTGAAAATCGCTCAGTCATGTCAGATTCTTTGTGATCCCATGGACATGTACAGTCCATGGAATTCTCCAGGCCAGAATACTGGAGTGGGTAGCCTTTCCCTTCTCCAGGGGATCTTCCCAACCCAGGGATCAAACCTGAGTCTCTTGCATTGCAAGTGGATTCTTTACCAACTGAGGTATCAAGGAAACCCTGTGGTTTGAAAATTCTTGGCAAATACAGTGCTTATATTCAATCAGCCCTTTTGTATTTCTAAGGAGAGTTTCAAGTGAAAACTTTCTTGTAATAAAAAGAAGAAAAAAGAAAGCACTCAGGGAAAGGAGACTCTTGTTAAAGTTTATCTTTTTTGGACAGCAATGCATATGCCATCAGTTAAGTTCAGTCACTCAGTCATCTCTGACTCTTTGAGACCCCGTGGACAGCAGCACTCCAGGCCTCCCTGTCCATCATCAACTCCCAGAGCTTGCTCGAATTCACGTCCATCGAGTTGGTGATGCCATCCAACTATCTCATCCTTTTCAACAGTGTGAAAAGGCATATTCCATAAACCCACACATACATGGAGTTACTCAAAAAAAGAAATACCCAGATATTTCTAAAGCATCTTAACCCAAAATGAAATGAAAGCAAGAGTTTTAGTAAAACTAGATTTAAATATGGAAATAGGGTCAAAACATACAAGAGAAATCTGCATATGAGGAAAGCAACAGTAAAAAGCATAAAATATAAATAAAATCTAATGAGTCTCCAAATGATTAGACTTAGGAGAGTCTTTATCTCCAGGAAGTCTAACACTCACCATACAAGTTTTATAATAACATCAATATTATTTATTAGAATAAGGATTTTTATGAGACACTGGTGGAATATATTAGAATGGCAGATTAATGTGATGTCCCAATTTTCAATAGCTTATAACTTTGGCAGTATATTTAATTTCAAATGGAACTTGGCATGAGTTTACTATGTCAGACTTTAGCCCTTGCCAAGTTTGACAAGCATCCAGTTCAGCTGTTTTGGGCTAATGTGAATGCCAAAGTAAAGACTTTTATTTCTGCGTTCAACTATTTTTCATTATAAAAAGCAAAAATTAGTAAATGAGTGTTTATTGTTGGGCTCCTTAATTAATGTAAAACAATTCTCACACAAAGCAGAAATGCAAAGTGATTCAGTGAGCAAAGTAATGGACTGAGGACTCCACAGAAGTAAATTTTAGTTTTGCTACTGACTCACTATGTAAAGTTGGATAAGTAACGTTGCCTCTTTATGCCTCAGCTTATTCAATAGTAAGATTAGGAGATTAATACAAACATGCATAATCATAATGAAAATGACAGTAAAGCAGTTTTCAAGTTTAAACATATGATAACTTCTCTTTTCAATACCTTTTCACTATAGGGATTTTTAAGGAAATAAATAAATTTGGGCATGTAATGATGACCTATCTAAAGTTGTATAAAAAGCTAGTCCACTAATATAAAAGTATACCCTGGGAATTAATTAGGATCTCTGAGAAGTTGTTTGTTCTTTTAGGTAACTGAGTATCATTTAGTGAATTAATGATTTGGTTCACCATTGTGGAAATTACTGTTTCATTATATAAAACAATGCCCAAGTGGCTTGAAGAAGTTAGTATAGTCTACTCCAAGAAACAACTAATTTTCTATTAAAGATAGTTTAGGCACTAAACCAAAAAGACCAACTAGCTTGATAAATCAGTGAGAAGGATGCAAGTTTTTCCTATGTGTAATGAGTGAAATCACTATTTTATTGGTCACATTAAGGATTGATTAGTAGGCATTTTTAAATGTCACAAGTCAACTGAATTACACCTTGAATTGCCTCTTAAGTCAGCCCAAAATACCAGAGTAATCCAATCATTTTAATTCCATAGACATAGCAAAAGATTATATCCAACATATCTTTCATTTAGTCATGCTTGGATTGCATAGGGCCACACATTAAAGAAAAGAAATATTAATTACATAGTTATTTACAAATATCTAGGTATTCACTTTTCTGTAAGAATAAACACAGAGAGTTACAGAAGAGGAGACCCCAGCCTCCATTCCCTGATAAAGATCAATAATTAAAAGTTACACAATTACCCACAAACAAAAACAGCCCTGGGAGAGCTCTGGAGTTCATATAAGAAACTTCAACAATTTGGCGGAACAAAAAACTTGGAATTTTTGGTGAGGATAACTGCACCAAAAAAAGAAGAAAAAGCAGTTTCATTTTGCCTGAATCATCAAATCCCTCAAGTTATCAGTGCTCAGTGCCAAGAGGAAATAATACAGCTATAAACATTTCTCCTTATAGAGTCAGGAAGAATGGGATGAGTGACCAGTTGCCCCAGCCTTTTGAGCACCGTGGAAAGACCCTGCTGTGGATTCACTCCATTAAGAGATCAGCAAAGCTGTGACACAGAGTGATGGTTGGGAACAAAGAAGAAAAGCAGAGACTACCAATATCAGCTATGGAGTATGAGCAACCAGAGTTCCAGTAAGCTTGTTTATGACTTTAGCATCTTTGTCTCTGAGAAATTGATGGTGAGAACAAATGCCATGAACTCTTGCAGATATTGCTTGCTCTTGCCCCACAGGTATTTGTGTTTCCTGATGCCAAGTTCCCTGCCTGCTCCCTCCCTCTCCTACCCTTGCCAGAACCCAGGACCTGCACTAGAGCTGCCCCAGGTCTCTGCAGCTACACAAGTGCAAGATGACAGTCTAGATCCCCATAGTTGATGCTCCACTGCCACGCAGGCACACAGAACTCACACTTCTAACTGTGCACGTGCACACAGCTGGTCTTAGGCCCATCACCAGCCTCCACTCTCAAGCACTTATTGCAAGACCCAGCAGTGACAGCAGTTTATGTTCACAGACAGGTCCCCTGTGGCCATGAGTGTACTCACAGCTGGCTGCAGCCTTTGCTGCTTGCTCTGACTCCCACCCCTACATCTATTTGCAATCAGCCTCGACCACTATACGGGCACTTGCAGCTGGTTTCTGCAGCTGGGTTCAGCATACCACAAGGTCCAGTCATTTATGTGGTTTTCCCTGGACCATAGAACCTTAAGAGCCCTTGAGTATCTTCAGGCCCCCTGCCCCCCTAAAAACTATGTAGCAGTTGATGCTGTGAACCACAACGCACTAAGCCAATAAGCCACAACAGCACCCACCCCAGATCTAATGCAGTCACATGCTCCCACACTTGATACCCTTCACCACTAGACTCAGAGGTCATACTATGCTCCAGCATGCCCCCAGGATGTAGAGCCTACAGGAGGTGACCGCTTCTTCAAGTCTGCAAACATCTACACAAAGCTACAGGGGTCACAAAGAATCAGAGACACACAACTAACTGAGGAAATACAGTAAATCTCCAGTAACTGGCTCCAAAGAAATGGAGATTCAAAAACTGCCTGACAAAAAAATTCCAATAATCATTCTAAAAAGGCTCAGAAAGTTAGAAAAGGACACAAATACATAACTAAACAATATTAAAGAAACAATACAAAAACAAAATGAAAAGTTTAACAAAGAGATAACAAAAACTGAAGGAATCAAACAGAAATTTTGGAGCTGAAAAATATAATGGCTGAACGGAAGAATTCAACAAAAAGCTTCACTATAGACTAGAATAAGCTGAAGGAAGCATCAGTGAACTTGAAGACAGATGATTCACAAGGTCAGAGGACATGCTTTCAATTTTTTGCCATTGAGGATAATGTTTGCTGTGGGTTTGTCATTTATGCTTTTATTGTGATGAGGTATGTTTCTTCTATGCCTGCTTTCTGGGGATTTTTTTTTATCATAAATGGGTGTTGAATTATCAAAGGCTTTCTCTATATCTATTGATATAATCATGTGGTTTTTATCTTTCAATTTGTTAATATGGTATATCACAATGATTGATTTGCAAATAGTGAAGAATTCTTGCATCCCTGGGATAAAGCCCATTTGGTCATGATGTCTGATCTTTTTAATATGTTATTGGATTCTGTTTGCTAGAATTTTGTTGAGCATTCTTGCACCTATGTACATCAATGATACTGGCCTGTGATTTTTCTTTTTCTGTGGTATCTTTGTCTGGATTTGGTATTAGGGTGATGTGGACTCACAGAATGAGTATGGGAGTCTACCTTACTCTGCAATTTTCTGGAAGAATGTGAGGATGACAGGTTTAGCTCTTTTTATAAATTTTTGGTAGAATTCACCTATGAAGCCATCTAATCCTGGGTTTTTGTTTGTTGAAAGATTTTTGATTACAGCTTCAATTTCTATGCTTGTGATGAGTCTGTTAATATTTTCTATTTCTTCCTGGTTCAGTTTTGGAAGATTATACTTTTCTAAGAATTGTCCATTTTTCCAAGTTGTCCATTTTACTGCCTCATAGTAGACTCTTATGATCTTTTGCTTTTCTGTGTTACCTGTTGTGATTTCTCAACTTTCATTTCTAATTTTACTGATGTGATTCTTCTCCCATTTTTTCTTGATGAGTCTGGCAAATAGTCTGTCTACTTTATTTACCTTCTCAAAGAACCAGTTTTTAGTTTTGCTGATTTTTGTTAAGGCCTCCTTTATATCTTTTTTTATTTATTTCTTCTCTAATTTTTATGATTTCTTTCCTTCTACTAACTTTGGGTTTTTTTTTCTAGTTGCTTAAAGTGTATGGATAGATCGCTTATTTGATGTTATGCTTGTTTCTTGAAGTAGGCTTGTATTGCTGTGAACCTCCTTCTTAGCACTGCTTTTACTGAATTCCATAGATTTTAGGTGCTTAGGTTTTCACTTTCATTTGTTTCTATGCATATTTTTATTTTCTTTTTGATTTCTTCCATGATCTGTTGATCATTCAGAAGCATGTTGTTCACCTCCATTTCATTTATAATCAGGAACAAGAGAAGGGTACCCACTCTCACCACTACTATTCAACATAGGTTTGGAAGTCCTAGCCACAGCAATCAGAGAAGAAATAGAAACAAAGGGAAACCAGATTGGAAAAAAAGAAGAAAAACTCTCACTGTTTGCAGATGACATGATACTCTATGTAGAAAATCCTAAAGAGACCATCAGAAAATTACTAGAACTAATCAATAAGTACAATAAAGTTGCAGGATATAAAATTAATACACAGAAATCCCTTGCATTCCTACATACTAACAATGAGAAAACAGAAAGAGACATTAAGGAAACAACCTTATTAACCACTGCAACAAAAAGAATAAGATACTTAGGAATAAATTTACCTAAAGAAACAAAATACCTATATATAGAAAACTACAATAAACTGATGAAAAAAATCAAAGATGATACAAATAGAGGGAGAAATATACCATGTTCATGGACTGGAAGAATCAATAGGGTGAAAATCAGTATATTACCCTAAGCAACCTATAGATTCAATGCAATCCCTATCAAGCAACCAATGGTATTTTTCAGAGAACTAGAACAAATAATTTCACAATTTGTATGGAATACAAAAAAACCATGAACAGCCAAAGCAATCTTGATGAAGAAGAATGGAACTGGAGGAATCAACCTGCCTGACTTCAGGTTATACTACAAAGATACAGTCGTCAAAACAGTATGGGTACTGGCACAAAGACAGAAATATAGATCAATGGAACAAAATAGAAAGCCCAGAGATAAATCTACACACCTATGGACACTTTATCTTTGACAAAGGAGGCAAGAATATACAATGGTGCTGGGAAAACTGGTCAACTACTTGTAAAAGAATAAAACTCAAACACCTTCTAACACCATACACAAAGGTAAACTCAAAATGGATTAAAGATCTAAACGTAAAACCAAAACTATAAAACTCTTAGAGGAAAACATATGCAAAAACTATCTGATGTAAATCATAGTAGGGTCCTCTATGACCCACCTCCCAGAGTAATGGAAATAAAAGCAAAAATAAACAAATGGGACCTAATTAAACTTAAAAGCTTTTGTACAACCAAGGAAACTAAAAGTAAGATGAAAAGACAGCCTTCAGAATGGAAGAAAAAAATAGCAAACAAAATAGCTGATGAAAAATTAATCTCCAAAATAAACAAATAGCTAATGCAGCTCAGTATCAGAAAAATAAATGACTGAATCAAAAAATGGGTCAAAGAACTAAACAGATATTTCTCCAAAGAAGACGTATAGATGGCTAACAAACACATGAAAAGATGCTCAACATCACTCATTATCAGAGAAATGCAAATCAAAACTACAATGAGGTACCATCTCATGCCGGTCAGAATGGTTGCCATCAAGAAGTATACAAACAATAGATGCTGGAGAAGGTGTGGAGAAAAGAGAACTCTCTTACAGTGTTAGTGAGAATGCAAACTAGTACAGCCACTATGGAGAACAGTGTGGAAATTCCTTAAAAAACTGGAAATAGAAGTGCCATATGACTGAGCAATCCCACTGCTGGGCATACACACTGAGGGAACCAGAACTGAAAGAGACACATGTATCCCAATGTTCACTGCAGCTCTGTTTACAATAGCTATGACATGGTAACAACCTATATGTCCATCAACAGATGAATGGATATATAAGTTGTGGTACATATACATAATGGAATATTACTCAGGTATAAAAATGAATGCATCTGAGTCAGTTCTAATGAGGTGGATGAAACTGGAGCTTAATATACACAGTGAAATAGGCCAGAAAGAGAAACACCAATACAGTATATGAACACACATAAATGGAATTTAGAAAGATGGTAACAGAAACCCTATATGCAAGAAAGGAAAAGAGACAGATGTAAAGGACAGACTTTTGGACTATGCGGGAGAAGGAGAGGGTTGGCCGATTTGAGAGAATAACATTGAAACATGTAGATTACCATATGTTAAATAGATGACGGGTGCCAAGTTCAATGCATGAAGCAGGGCACTGAAAGCTGGTGCTCTGGGACAACTAAGAGGGATGGAGTGGGGAGGGAGATTCGAGGGTGGTTCAGGATGTTGGGACACATATATCTGTGACTGATTCATGCTGACGTATGGGAAAAAAAACACCACAATATTGTAAAGCAAGTAGATTCCAATTAAAATTACATAATTAATTTTTTTTAAAAAAGTCAGAGGAAGGGCATGGCCACCCACTCCAGTATTCTTGCCTGGAGAACTCCCTGGACAGAGGAGCCTGGTGGGCCGTGCTCCATGCAGTCACAAAGAGTTGAACACGACTGATCAATTAACACACACACACACACACACACGGAACAAAAATAAAATAAAAAGTAATGAAACAAATCTGCAACTCCTATGCAATACAATTAAGAAACAAAGTTTGTGTCCTGGGATTCTGAGGGAGAAATACAGAAAAAGCTTATTTAAAGAAATAATGGCTGAAATCTTCCAAAACCTAGGTACGATTTGCACATCCATGGTTATGAAGTTAATACATCGTCTCAAAATTATAATTAAAATTTCTTTTCTTCAAGATATATTATAACAAAAATGTCTGAACTGAATTTGATGAAGCAAAAGATTAAAAAATTTCTCTAATACAAGGGAAGCTCCTTAAAGCTTTCAGTGGATTTCTCAATAGAGACTCTATCAGGCCAGGAGAGATTCAGTTTAGTTTAGTTCAGTAACTCAGTTGTATCCGATTCTTTGCAACCCCATGAACTCAAGCACGCCAGGCCTCCCTGTCCATCACCAACTCCGACAGTCAACCCAAACCCATGGCCATCAAGTCAATGATGCCATCTAGCCACCTTACTCTCTGTTGTCCCCTTCTCCTCCCACCCTTAATCTTTCCCAGCATAAGGGTCTTTTCAAATGAGTCAGCTGTTCGCATGAGGTGGCCAAAGTACTGGAGTTTCAGCTTCAGCATCAGTCCTTCCAATGAACACCCAGGACTGATCTCCTATAGGATGGACTGGTGGGATCTCCCTGCAGTCCAAGAGACTCTCAAGAGTCTTTTCCAACAGCACAGTTCAAAAACATCAATTCTTTAGTGCTCAGCTTTCTTCACCGTCCAACTCTCACATCCATACATGACCACTGGAAAAACCATAGCCTTGACTAGCCAGACCTTTGTTGGCAAAGTAATGTCTCTGCTTTCTGATATGCTATTTAGGTTGGTAATAACTTTCCTTCCAAGGAGTAAGCATCTTTTAATTTCACTGTTATCACAATCTGCCACTGCAGATTTTTGAGTTCATAAAAACAAAGTCAGCCACTGTTTCCATTGTTTCACCATCTATTTGTCATGAAGTGATGGGACGGGATGCCATGATCTTAGTTTTCTGAATGTTGAGCTTTGAGCCAACTTTTTCACTCTCCTCTTTCACTTTCAGCAAGAGGCTCTTTTATTCTTCTTCCCTTTCTGCCATAAAGGTGGTATCATCTGCATATCTGAGGTTACTGATATTTCTCCCACCAATCTTAATTCCAGCTTGTGCTTCCTCTAGCCCAGCATTTCTCATGATGTACTCTGCATATTAGTTAAATAAACAGGGTGACAATATACTGCCTTGATGTACTCCTTTTCCTATTTGGAACCAGTCAGTTGTTACATGTCCAGTTCTAACTGTTGCTTCCTGACCTTCATATAGGTTTCTCAAGAGGGAGGTCAGGTGGTCTGGTATTCCCATCTCTTTCAGAATTTTCCACAGTTTATTGTGATCCATACAGTCAAAGGCTTTGGCATAGTCAATAAAGCAGAAATAGATGTTTTTCTGGAACTCTCTTGCTTTTTCGATGATACAGTGGGTGTTGGCAATTTGATCTCTGGTTCCTCTGCCTTTTCTAAAACCAGCTTCAACAGCTGGAAGTTCATGGTTCATGTATTGCTGAAGCCTTACTTGGAGAATTTTGAGCATTACTTTACTAGTGTGTGAGATGAGTGCAATTGTGTAGTAGTTTGAGCATTCTTTGGTATTGCCTTACTTGGGGATTGGAATGAAAACTGACCTTTCCCAGTCCTGTGGCCACTGCTGAGTTTTCCAAATTTGCTGAGATACTGAGTGCAGCACTTTCACAGCATCATATTTCAGGATTTGAAATAGCTCAACTGAAATTCCATCACCTCCACTAGCTTTGTTGGTAGTGATACTTTCTAAGGCCCACTTGACTTCACATTCCAGAATGTCTGGCTCTAGATGAGTGATCACACCATCATGATTATCTGGGTTGTGAAGATCTTTTTTGTACAATTCTTCTGTGTATTCTTGCCACCGATTCTTAATTTCAGGAGAGATTAGGAGGATTCATTAAGGGAGTTTAAAGAAAAAAAAACTACCCACCAACAACCTTTTACCCAGCAAAGTTGTTTAAAAATGATGGCAAACTAAAGACCTGTCCAAATAAACAAAAGCTAAAGAAATTCATTATCGTCAGACCACTGAAGAAATGCTTAATAAAGGTTCTTTAACCTGAAATGAAAAAATGCTAACTAGTAACATGACAACATACAAACATTAAAAACACACTGGTAAAGCCAAGTATAAAATCATATCTGAATACTATACTACAATAACATATGATGCATTAATGGTGGTGTTTTCTAATATAAATTTAAAAGGACAAGAGCATTAAAAATAAGTATAGCTATCATCATTTGTTAATGAATATGCAATGCAAAAAGATGGAAAGTGTGACATCAAATACAAATAAACACATGTGAAGAAAATTAAAAAAGCAGAGTTAAATTGTTATCAGCTTTAAAAGACTGTTACTTCCATAACACATTTCAAGTAAGTTTCAGGGTAACTGTGAAGTGAAAGCCTTCAGTAGATACACACAAGACAAACAGAAGGATGTACAACTATTGCTGTTGCTCAGTCACTCAATCATGTCCAACTCTTTGTGACCCCAGCAAACCAGGCTTCCCTGTCCATCACCATCTCCTGGAGCTTGCTCAGAATCATGTCCATTGAGTCGGTGATGCCATCTAGCCATTTCATCCTCTGTTGTCCCCTTCTCCTCCTGCCTTCAGTCTTTCCCAGCATCAGGGTCTTTTCTAATGAGTCAGCTCTTATCAGGTGGCCAACGTATTGGAGCTTCAACCTCAGCATCAGTCCTTCCAATGAATATTCAGGACTGATTTCCTTTAGGATTGACTGGTTTGATATCCTTGCAGTTCAAGGGACTCTCAAGAGTCTTCGCCAACACCACAGTTCAAAAGCATCAATGCTCCACTGTTCAACCTTCTTTATGGTCCAGCTCTCACATCTATACCCGGCTACTGGAAAAACCACAGCTTTGACTATGCAGACCTTTGTTAGCAAAGTAATGTCTCTGCTTTTTAACATGCTGTCTGTACTGGTCATAGCTTTCATCCCAATGAGCAAGTGTCTTTAATTTCATGGTTGTAGTCACCATCTGCAGTGATTTTGGAGCCCAAGAAAATTGTCTGTCACTTTTTCCATTGTTTCCCCATTTATTTCCCATGAAGTGACAGGACCAGATGCCTTGATCTTTGTTCTCTGAATGTTGAGTTTTAAGCCAGCTTTTTCACTATAAAAGTCATTATTTACAAAACATTACAGCAAGAAAGGAAGAGGGGAATCACAAAACAGCCAGAAAACAATTACCTAAATGGTAGTAGCAAGTCCTTACCAATCAATAACCACTTTAAATATAAATGAATTCAATGATCCAACCAAAAGGGATAAAGGGACTGATGAATTAAAAAAAAATAAAGTCCAACATATGCTGCCTACAACATGCTTTAACTGTAAGGACACACAGAGGATCAAAGTAGGTTCCTTAAAAACCAAGAAATGATTTTTACCATATGACTCAGCAATTCCACTAGTGGGCATACACTCTGAGACTATCATAATTCGAAAGGACACATGTAGCGACTTCCCTGGT
The DNA here is from genome assembly GCA_007570785.1 of Antilocapra americana. Classification (NCBI taxonomy): domain Eukaryota; kingdom Metazoa; phylum Chordata; class Mammalia; order Artiodactyla; family Antilocapridae; genus Antilocapra; species Antilocapra americana. Next base: position 2,985,910 of record ML660211.1, on the reverse strand, counting down.
GTTCCAGTGTTTAAGAATCTGCCTTCCAATGCAGGGAAAAAAGGTTCAACTCCTGGTTGGGGAACTAAGATCTCACATATTATGGAGTAACTAAGCCCATGTGCTGTAAGTAATGGATGCCCTGGGGTCCCACTTGATACAACTAGACAGCTCCCTGACTGCAAGGAAAGATCCTGCATGGCACAAGGAAGATCCTCATGTGCAGCAATTAAGAATCAACAAAACCAAATAAATAAGTAATTAAAAAAAAGAAAACATGTACCCCAATGTTCAATGAAGCACTATTTTCAATAGCCAGGACACTGAAGCAACCTAGATGTCCACTGACAGATGAATAAGAAGTTGTGATACATATACACAATGGGACATTACTCAGTCATAAAAAAGGAATAGAATTAGTTGTAGAGATCTGGATGGAACCAAAATCTGTCTTACAGAGTGAAGTAAATCAGAAAGAGGAAAACAAATATCATATATTAACACATTTATGTGGAAACTAGAGAAATGGTAGAGATGAACTTTGTTCCAAGACTGGAATAGAGACACAGACATAGAGAATGGACATGTTGACATGGAAAGGGGCAGGGTGGGAGAAACTGGGAGATTAGAATTGACATATACACACTTCCATGTGTAAAACAGATAAGCTAATGGAACCTGCTATAAAGCACAGGAAGCTCAGCTCAGTGTTTTTTGATGACCTAGAGGAGTGGGATGGGGAGTAGAGGGGGAAGGAGGTCCAAGAGGGAGGGAATATGTCTATACATATAGCTGATTCACTTCACTGTATAACAGAAACCAACAAAGAATTGTTGATTCACTTCACTGTACAGCAGAAATCAACACAAGCAATTATCCTCCAACTAAAAACAAATTTTTTATAAAAGACCCAGCAGGTGCTGCCTACAAGTACTTGCTTCAAAGAAACACAGAGGATCAAAGTAAATGGGTAGAAAAATAAATTCTATGCAAATAAAAACAAAACAGAACAGGAATAGCTATGCCTATACCAAACAAGATGTATTTTATTCAAAATATATCAAAGTTTTGGTATAATTATATATCAAAAATATAACTATATTTTATTCAAAATATATTAAAAACTATAACAAGAGATAAAGGAGGTCATTTTATAATTATAAAAGAGTCATATATGGATGTTAAGAGTTAGACCATAATTAAGGCTTAGCACAGAACTGATGGCTTTGAACTGTGGGTGCCGGAGAAGACTTTTGAGAGTCCCTCAGACTGCAAGGAGATCAAATTAGTCAATCCTAAAATAACTCAGCCCTGAATATTCAATGAAAGGACTGACGCTGAAGCTGAAGCTCAAATATTCTGTTCACCTGGTGCACAGAACCAACTCACTATAAAAGAAATTGATACTGGGAAAGATAGAGGGCAGGAGGAGAAGGAGGCAACAGAGGATGAGGTGGTTGGATGGCATCAATGACTCAATGGATATGAGTTTAAGCAGACTCCAAGATGGTGAAGCACAGGGAAGCCTGGCATGCAGCAGTCATTGGGTCACAGAGAGTTGGACATGACTGAGTGACTCAAAAATAACAGCAATTCATTAAGAAGATATAATGATTGTAAATATATATGTACCTAACATCATAATATCAGTGTACTAAAAATATCAAGCACTAACAACATATTTGAAGGAAGTGACAGACAAAAATAAAATAATGTAGGAAACTCCATACCCACTTAAAACAATATATAGATATCCAAACAGAGAATTGATAAAAGAAAAACTGAATTTGTACTATATTTAGATCAAACTGATCTGAGATACATATATAGAATATTCCTCCAATGGAAGCAGAATTTACATTTTTCTGAAACACACATGAAGTACTCTTCAGTATAGAGCATATCTTTGGTCACAAAACAAGTCTCAGCAAATTCTGAAAGACTAAAATTTTACTAAGTATCTTTTCCAACCATATAGTATAAAATTAGAAATAGATAACAGGAGAAAAACTGAAAAATTCACAGATATATGAAGATTAAACACTACACTCTTGAATGGAAAATGGGTCAAAGAATAAATCAAAATGGAAAAAATATATAATGAAACAAATAAAAATGGAAATACAACATAACAGACCTTATGTGATTCAGCAAAAGCATTGCTAAGAGAAAACTTTATAGTGGTAAATTGCTAAATTTAGAAAAAAGAAATATAACAAATAAACAACATCTCAATAAATAAGAAAAACAAGAATAAAGTAAGCACAAAATTTAGAAAGAAAGAGATAATTAAGAACAGAGCAGAAATAAATAAATAAGGACCAGAAAAAAACTAGAAAAGTAAAAGAAAAGATAAACAAAATTGATGAATCTTTATCTAGACTTACCAAGAAAAAGAAAGGACTCAAATGAAATTATAAATATCAAAAGGGACACATTACAACAGATACCACATAACTACAAAGAATCACACATGACTACCATGAACAATTAAACACCAAAAAATTGACCAGACTAGAAGAAATGGATAAACTCCTAGATACATACATTCTACCAAAACTGAAGATAGTTTGTTCCTTCTATTCATGAAGGAACAGAAAATATGAATAAACCAGTAACAAGAAAGGAGACTGTATTAGTAATCAAAAACTTTCCAACAAAGAAAAGCTCAGGATCAGATGGCTTCTAGAAGAATTATACCAAACATTTAAAGAAGTGCTGGTGGTGATTTAGTTGCTAAGTCATGTGCTACTCTTGCGACCCCATGGACAGTGGCTCACCAGGCTCCTTATTTTAAGAATGTCAATTCTTCTCAAACTTTCCCCCCAAAAATGAAGAGGATGTTACACGTGTAAACTCCTTTTATAAGGCTAGCATTATCCTAGTATCAAAGCCAGATAGGAGAAAATAAAATCTATAAACCCAACAACCCTGATAAATAGAGAGGCAAAAATTCTCAAAAAAATATTAGCAAGCCCAATTTAACAACACATTAAAAGGATTATTCACCATTATCATGGGATTTACTGTTGGGATGCAAGGATGATTTGACATATATAAAACGTGCTACATTACATTAATAGAATGAAAGACAAAAATCATATAGTCATCTCAATAGATTCAGAAAAAATCATTTGACAAGAGTATAACATCTTTTCATGATAAAAATTCAAGAAATTGGGTGGAGAAGCAAAATATCTCAACATAATAAAAGCCATATATGACAAACCCTTGATCAGTATCACATAAAAAGGTGAAAAGTTGAAAACTGCAACCAGAAACAAGACAAAGATGTCCATTTCCACCAATATTATACAACATAGCATTGGAAGTCCTAGTTAGAGCAATTGAATCAGGCAAAGAAAGACAAGACATCTGAATAAGAAAAGAAAAAGTAAAAATATCTCTGTTTGCTGGTGACCTAATTTTTAAAATACAAATTCTAAAGACTAGACCAAAAATAGACCTAAAAGCAAATTCACTAAAGACTCAGAATACATGCATAAAAACAGACACAGAGACAAACAGAACAAAATCAAAATTCTAAAACTAAGTTCACATCTTTTGCATTGGCCTGAAAGTTTTCTGGGGTTTTTCCATAAGATGTAATGGTAAAAACCCAACCTAACTTTCTGGCCAATTCAATACAGGATCAATAAACATTTGACAAGATAGCCAAGAATATTCAGCAGGGAAGGGCTAGTGTTTTCAATAAGTGGATTTAGGAAAAGAATATTTACAGGCCAAAGAATGATATTGCAACTCTAATTTATGTCACTTACAAAAATTAACTCAAAATGGATTAAAGGGAAGACTTGAAACTGTAAAACTTAGAAGAAAACATAGGGTGAAAACACTTTATTACAGGTATTGACAATGATATTTTTACTATGACACCAAAAGAACAAGCAATAAAAGCAAAAATCAACAAGACTACATCAAAATAATAAGCTTCTGTATAGCAAAAGAAACAATCAAAATAAAAAGGCAATCCACTGAATGAAAAAATATATCCAATATACATAAGGAACTCATAAAACTCAGTAACAAAAATCTAACAATCAGATTTAAAAAATGGGAAGAGCACTTAAAGAGACATTTTCCCAAAGGAAACAAAGAAATGGTCAATAAGTACAAGAAGAAGAGCTGGTCAACACCACTAATTGTCAAGGAATTGCAGACCAAAATCACAATGAGATTTTAACCTCATAGCTCTTAGAATGGCTATTATTGAAGCAAGATATAGCAAATGCTAGCTGGGATGTGAATGTATGGCAAAACCAACACGATAATGTAAAGATAAATAAATAAATAAATAAAACTTCAAAAAAAAGAAAGAAAGAAAGAAAAGGGAAACTTCGTGACCTGTTGGTGGGAATATAAATCAGTTCAGCCATTATGGAAAACAGCATGGAGTTCCCAAAAAAATTAAAAATAGAATTACCATATGATTTATCATTTCCCCTTTTGGTTGTATATCTGAAAAAGATGAAATCACCATATTGAAGAGAGAGCTGCATCCCCATGTTCACTGTAGCATTATTTACAATAACCAACACATGAAAATAATCAAAGCACCCACTGGCAGATGAATGGAAAATAGAAATGTGAGATGCACATAAGCATGCAGACAGGCACACACACATTGAAATGGTGTACTTCCATTAAAAAGAAGAAAATCCTGTCATTTGTTTCAACAAGGATGAAGCTTGAGGGCATCATGCTAAGTATTAATAAGTCAAACAGAAAATACAACTACTATATGATCTCACTTATATATAGAATCTAAAAACATCAATCTCACAGAAACAAAGAGCCGAATGATTATTGCCAGAGGATGAAAGGTGGGGTAAACAGGAACATGTTAGTCAAAGGATACAAACATTCAGTCATAAGATGATTAAGTTCAAGAGATATAATGTTCAGCATGGTAACTATACTTAACAATAAAGAATTGGATAACAAAAAATTTGTCATGAGAGTAGAGTTTAAATGTCTTATCATAACAGCAGCTACAAAATGGTAAATATGTGAAATGAAGGATATGTTAACCAACATTACTTCTGTAAACATTTCACAATTTGATACATGTAAACATGTTAAATCATGTTTACATTATACATGTAAACATGTTAAATCATGTTTAACATGCTAAAACACGTTAAATCACTTGCATCATGTCCAACCCTGTGAACCTATGGACTATGGCCAGGCTCCTCTGTCATTGAGATTCTCCAGGTATAAATACTGGAGTGGAGTGTCATGCACTTCTCCAGGGGATCTTCCTGACCCATGGATCAAACCTGTATCTCTTAGATCTCCTGCATTGGCAGGCAGGTTTTTTTTACCACGAGCACTGAAATGAGAACCTAAGTTCTTGTTTGTGGAGCCGAAGAATGAACTTCATGAACACACAAACACCCACAGTAGCAAGCAAATAAGATTCATTTTTTTTTCCACTGTTACTTTATTTTTTTATTCTTTTTTTTAAATTAATTAATGTATCTTTTCCTTTACATTATCATGTCAGTTTTGCCATACATTGACATGAATCCACCTTGGGTATACAAGTGTTCCCCCTCCAGAACCCCCCTCCCTCCTCCCTCCCGATTCCATCCCTCTGGGTCATCCAGGTGCACCAGCCCTGAGCACCCTGTATCATGCATCAAACCTGGGCTGGCGATTCATTTCACATATGATAATTTACATGTTTCAATGGCATTCTCCTATATCATCCAACCCTTGCCCTCTCCCATAGAGTCTAAAAGACTGGTCTATAGATCTGCGTCTCTTATGCTGTCTCACATACAGGGTTATCATTACCATCTTTCTAAATTCCATATATATGCATTAGTATATTGCATTGTTGTTTTTCCTTCTGGCTTACATCATTTTGTAAAATAGGCTCCAGTTTCATCCACCTCAGTAGAACTGATTCAAATATATTCTTTTTAATGGCTGAGTAATATTCCATTGTGTATATGTACCACAGCTTCCTTATCCATTCATCTGCTGATGAACATCTAGGTTGCTTCCATGTCCTGGCTTTGGTAAACAGTGTGGCAATGAACATTGGGGCAAACGTGTCTCTTTCAATTCTGGTTTCCTCGGTGTGTATGCCCAGCAGTGGGATTGCTGGGTCATATGGCAGTTCTATTTGCAGTTTTTTAAGGAATCTCCACACTGTTCTTCACAGTGGCTGTACTAGTTTGCATTCCCATCAACAGAGTAAGAGGGTTCCCTTTTCTCCACATCCTCTCCAGCATTTATTGCTTGTAGACTTTTGGATGGCAGCCATTCTGACTGGTGTAAAGTGGTACCCAATTGTGGTTTTGATTTGCATTTCTCTGATAATGAGTGATGTTGAGCATCTTTTCATGTGTTTGTTAGCCATTTTTATGTCTTCTTTGGAGAAATATCTGTTTAATTCTTTGGCCCACTTTTTGATTGGGTCGTTTATTTTTCTGGAATTGAGCTGCAGGAGTTGTTTGTATATTTTTGAGATTAATTGTTTGTCTGTTGCTTCATTTGCTATTATTTTCTCCCATTCTGAAGGCTGTCTTTTCACCTTGCTTATAGTTTCCTTTGTTGTGCAGAAGCTTTTCATTTTAATTAGGTCTGATTTGTTTATTTTTGCTTTTATTTCCAATATTCTGGGAGATGGGTCATAGAGGATCCTGCTTTGGTTTATGTCAGAGAGTGTTTTGCCTATGTTATCCTCTACGAGTTTTACAGTTCCTGGTTTTGATGACTTCACAGATGAATTCTACCAAAAATTTAGAGAAGAGTTAACACCTATTCTACTCAAACTCTTACAGAAAATTGCAGAGGAAGGTAAACTTCCAAACTCATTCTAGGAGGCCACCATCACCCCAATACCAAAACCCAACAAGGATGCCACGAAAAAAGAAAATATTACTGATGAACATAGATGCAAAAATCCTTAACAAAATTCTAGCAAATAGAATCCAACAACACATTAAAATGATCATACATCATGACCAAGTAGGCTTTATTCCAGGGATGCAAAGATTCTTCAATATCCACAAATCAATCAATATAACACACCACATTATCAAACTGAAAAATAAAACCACATGATTGTCTCAATAGATGCAGAGAAAGCCTTTGACAAAATTCAACATCCATTTATGATAAAAACCCTCCAAAAAGCAGGAATAGAAGGAACATACCTCAACATAATGAAAGCTATATATGACAAACCCACAGCAAACATTATCCTCAATGGTGAAAAACTGAAAACATTTCCCCTCAAGTCAGGAACAAGACAAGGGTGCCCACTCTCACCACTACTATTCAACATAGTTTTGGGAGTCTTGGCCACAGCAATCAGAGCAGAAAAAGAAATAAAAGGAATCCAGATTGGGAAAGAAGAAGTAAAACTCTCACTGTCTGCAGACGATGTAATCCTCTACATAGAAAACCCTAAAGACTCTACCAGAAAATTACTAGAGCTAATTAATGAATATAGTAAAGTTGTAGGATATAAAATCAACACACAGAAATCCCTTGCATTCCTATACACTATGAGAAAACAGAAAGAGAAATTAAGGAAACAATTCCATTCACCATCGAAACAAAAAGAACAAAATACTTAGGAATATATCTACCTAAATAAACAAAAGACCTATATATAGAAAACTATAAAACACTGATGAAGGAAATCAGAGAGGACACAAGTAGATGGAGAAATATACCATGTTCATGGATTGGAAGAATCAATATAGTGAAAATGAGTATACTACCCAGAGCAATCTATAGATTCAATTCATTTCCTATCAAGCTACCATTTCTTTTTCAGAGAACTAGAGCAAATAATTTCACAATTTGTATGGAAATACAAAAGAAAGAAAAATGGAACTGCCTGACTTTAGGCTATGGTACAAAGCCACAGTCATCAAGACAGTATGGTACTGGCACAAAGACAGAAATATAGATCAATGGAACAAAATAGAAAGCCCAGAGATAAATCCACGCATGTATGGACACCTTATCTTTGACAAAGGAGGCAAGAATATACAATGGAGAAAAGACAATCTCTTTAACAAGTGGTGCTGGGAAAACTGGTCAACCACTTGTAAAAGAATGAAACTAGAACACTTCCTAACACCATACACAAAGATTTAATTTAAAGAACAGCACAAAGCTCTCTCTCAGCATACAATCTGAAACAAAGTGAAGTGTCTCTGAAAAGGTGGGACTTACTGCAGTTTCTATCCTTACTAGGATTGATCTGTATATTTTTGGTTGGCTCCTGTCCTTGATACATGTTATTTCTAACCTATCAGTTTAAAATATTTAACTTGACATTTTTATGGCTTCTTCTGATCCCCAGTTTCTAAGTTTCCTCAGACATTGAGTCGTTATCCTGTGACTGGATCTTATGACACTCTGGCCATTTTACAAAGGACCAGATATGGGCTAAAAGTTGATGGTCTGTAAGTTGTTTTTCTTTTAGCTAAGAGGGTCAGGAGTTAATGGTTATCCTGTCCTGGATCTGGCGTTTCATCATCTACCAGACCAAGGATGCATTCCTCTAAAAGTCAAGAACAAAGGGTATAGCTCTGGGTTAATGGAGGGAGATGTTTATTGATAAAAAGAGATTGAGGTATCAGGAGTCCTACACTGACTACCTAGCAATTTCTATCTCAAGACCACCTGGGAAGCTCATCTCCTAAATTAGATTAATTTAATTTAAAACTCAGAACAAAATGCCCCACTAGTACTTTTTGGTTGTCTCCTGGGGATTGATGACACAAGAAGCAATATTTGTAACACTAGTTGGGAAGCACAACAGATCAACACTGCAGTTTATCTTTTCTTCAGAGAAGCTGACGTTTTTCAGAGTCTAACCCTGTGGACTCGTTCATCGCTGCATTGTTTACAATAGCCAGGACATGGAAGCAACCTAGATGCCCATCAACTGATGAGTGGATAAGAAAGCTGTGGTACATATACACAATGGAATATTACTCAGCATTAAAAAAAAAAATTCATTTGAATCAATTCTACTCAGATGGACTGAACTGGAGCCCATTATCCAGAGTGAAGTAAGCCAGAAGCAAAAACAACAATACAGTATATTAACACATATATATGGAATTTAGAAAGACAGTAACGAGAACCCAACATGCGAGACAGCAAAAGGAACACAGATGTATAGAATAGACTCGTGGACTCTGTGAATGAGGGAAAGGGTGGGATGATATGGGAGAAGGGCATTGAAACATGTTAATTATCATATGTCTAATCAATCGCCAGCCCAGGATTGATTCTCGGGGCTGGTGCATCGAGATTTCCCAGGGGGGAGGGAGGAGGGAGGGGGGAGGGAGGGGGGAGGGAGGGGGAGCATATGTAAACCCATGGTGATATCATGGCATTGTATGGCAAAAACAATAAAAGGGAGGAAAAGAAAAAAAAGAAAAAAAAAGAAATATTTCAATAATGATGATCCACTTAGAATTTTTTTCAGCTCCTCTCCTAGTAAAATCTACACACAGTCTTCTAGAATAAATCTATATCGATCATTCCCTTTCTGACTGAACCAAACTTGGGTCTACTCAGCCACATGCAATAAAGCCAAGTTACTGACTCAGGGACATAGTGAACAAAAGTGCAGTGTTTACTGTAGGCTCCAAAAGGCTCAGACATTCTAATGGGCTTCAGGGAAGAGTACATCTGTCTGAAATACAGAGCACCTGCTTTTTGTTTAGTGATTGTAAAATCAGGAGATAAAATTAAATCAGAAAATGTTGTGTCAGCCATAGAATCAGAATTAATGGGTTTTATTTCATAGGACAATATGAATAAAAAAGGACATTAGTTTGATGAATTAACCTTCCCTGTTTTAAATATGTTTCTACACTGCTGAGTGGTGATTAACAAAAGGAGCTGCACCTCAGTTTAAAGAATATATATATGAGTAGCTTCCCATATATTTATTCTCCTTCTTTTCTAAATTCTTGTGTAACTTCAACCTTACATCAGTGATGTGTTCTAACATTTTGTAGATGTTAGTTAACTCCCATCAACTACATTTTGGGGAAATGACAGACTTTCTCTGCATAAACCTAGCGTTTAACAAGTGGCCTCTTGTTCTTATTTTTATCTTGCTCAATTTATGTTGTGTTCATCAATTTCCATTGCAGAGAATGATTTTTACTGAGTTTACTCACAAAGTCTGAAGTCATATTCTGTTTAGAGCCTCTAGCTCTCTATTCACAGACTCCAATGACAAATTAAGATTCTGTGCCTCTAAAGCCTCACTCTGCTTTACCTATAAAAACCATCTCAGGAAAGCTTACCTAAGATAGTTACCTGGAAGTGAGTAATAGGATACCAACAATATAAGATTGGGAAACACCAATAACAGGTCTGAGGCATAAAAATATTTCTTTTTTCTTAAAAAAAATGGTTTTCTTGGAAGTGAAACATGTTCAGGCAAGCAAATTATTATCCTTGAGAACAGAAATTTAAAAAGAAACAAAATTAATGACCTTCATGTTTACTGTTTTAACTTTAAATATTAGCTAGAGAGAAATTATTGGCCTTAAGGATAAATGTTAAATGAGATACCATTTCTTTTCAAGGATTATGAATGCTTCAAATTGTCCCATATTGTAATATTTACATTATTAAAGTGAGGGTGGAAACCAAATCAGCAAAACATAAACCATCATTTAAAATATAGCCATACTAATTTTAAAATAAGTTAAACTCCTACTAGATTTGGAAACTTTATAGCAAAGCATTTTTTGCATATTTTTATACGTCTTTCTATTCCAAGAACAGAGTCAGCAACCTAAAACAATTCAAAAGCCCTTAAACAAATCTTTTAGATTCTCAGCATTTAAATTTTGGACTCAATGTATTGCTACAAGGCTTTGCTGTTTATCTCTTAATCCTTTATTGTTTAATAATCTTTCTTCACAGATGGTGACATGCAAATTATATTTTCCCAATGTAAATAGTGCTGGGAATGCAGATTTAAACCTGAATAAATCAGATTTGTTTTAGGTGGCAATGACAATGAAGAGAAGGACACGTGGAGATGCCAAACAAACTTCTTGTCTCATTCCACTCCTTATGGCCCTTTGGTTCTTAAGCAGGTGGGAAATCATCCAAACAGATTGTTTCTCAGTATTAACTCAATCTTATCAACTGCTGACATTAAATTAAGAGTGGATACTTGTCAATTCACATAATTACTTTAAGATGTCTATGCCCGCACTGCTGTGAGTGAAAGGAAAACTGTTCGAATTTTGGCAGTTACATACTGTATTCAAAAAAAAAAAAATCCTTAATGAACCATCAGCTCCTTTCCACTCCCAGGAGACACAGGTAACTCCTTTCCCACCATAATCTGGAATTCCTGCTCCTGAGTTATAACACCATCAAAGAAAAGCTATTCTCATTTAATTCAGTGATCATATCCAAATCGTGCATACAATGGAAGGCTAGGATATAAAGTACCTATTAAAAAAAAATAAGAGATAAGAAGAGGGTTTGGCAAACTCATAGAACCAATGCTGCTATAAAAAATATATATCGCTCCTAAAGCAGTTACTGTGTAAATATCCTAAACAGTATTAAAAAGAATATACTTGGCACCTCAACCCACATTTCCACTCATCCGACTCTTTCAAACACTGTTTTGGCTTAATGAGCTTTGGCAGGTAATTTTAAAGCTGATTTGGAAGCATGTTCTGAGTTAGAAGTGGAAAACTATCTCTCCTTAATTTCCCAAACATATTTTCAGCATAATGACTGAGATACTTTTTCTCTACATTGTTTTTGGTGTTCAAGGAACACAGGTTAAATATAATCAGAGGCCAAACAAAATATATGATGGTGGTTTTCCAGTTTTACATTCAAAGAACATGTTTTCTATAGAATCAGCAGGTGCCGAGTCAGGAAAACACTAGCAGAACGCCTTCAATAATCCCAGTTAGACAGACTTGACTGGATAAGACCAGCAGGGAGAAAGACTCAAAATTAGTCACGAAGAAATAGGTAAAAACTTATCAGGTCTGCAAAAGTTATAACCTAAGCAAATAATTATCATCAAATATGGAGAATGGCAGAAGCCAAAGAGAGAAAGAAGAAATGCATAAACGCAGAACAGAGGAAAAAGAGATTTGATGTTAGATCAACATTCAAAGCCATGATGCTACAGCATGCCTTCAGTTCAGTACATTTGGCAGGGAAGGATGGTCACTTGAAAGGTATCAATTCTCAGACTTTGGATTTTAATTAATTGTTCAACAGTAGTATTTCATTTTCATATTTTGTAAGCCCCCTTGGTGATTTTAAATTGCAGAGAGATATGACAAATGTATATGCTAGCAATCGTCACCACAATCAATATATAGTATATTTCCATAATCTCAGATTTAACAGTATATGTACCACTTTCCATTCAGTCAACCTGCTCTGTGGGCAACTCGCTCATTTCCATCACCACAGATTAACCTTGCTTGTTCCTGAACAAGAAACCTATAGTATATACTTCATGATGTCTGGATTCTGTCATCAACTTTCACATTTTTAAAAATCATCTTTGTTTCTGTGTGTATCAGCAGTTTATTCTTTCTGTAACTAAGGATAAGTATACTATGACCTGCCCATTTACTTCTTGGTGGACTTCTGACAAATTTCCAGTTTGGGGCTATTATGAATAATGCTGATCTAAACATTCTTCAATAAGTCATTTTGTGGGCTTATACTCAACATTCACTTGGATAAAATAAAAATTAATGAAATTATTGAGCACAGATAGGTGAATATTTAGCTAAATAAATTCCAAATAGTTTTCCAAAGGAATTTACTACTTTATACCCCAGCGATGGTGGAGACCTGTCCCAGTTGCTCCACAATAGGAACACTCACATCAGTCTTTCATTTTAGCCATTCTAGACAGTGAAAATAGTGTTTCACTGTGGTTTTAATTTGCTTTTCTCAATGACCAATGTTGACAAGCAGATTTTCTAAAAATGTAATTCCTGGACTAGCAATATCAGTATCATTAAGAAACATGTTAGAAAAGCAAAACTTATACTCCACCCTAGGCCTAAAGATTCCAAAGCTCTGAAGCTGGAGATCAGCAATATTTTAACAAAACCTTCAGGTGATTCTGGGCTTCCCAGATGGCTCAGTGAGTGAAGAACCTGTCTGTAAATGCAGGAGATGCCAGAAATATGGGTTTGATTCCCAGGTCAGGAAGATCCATTGGAGGGCACAGCAACCCACTCCAGTATTCTTGCCTGGAGAATTCCATGGACAGAAGAGCCTGGCAGGCTACAGTCCATAGGTTGCAGAGTCAAACACAACTGAAGCAACTGAACACAGCATAGCACGGGGTACTCTGGTCCATGATTTAATTAACTTGCTTAGGTGGTTTTTGGTTTCAAACTCTGTAGGGTAAAATATAGGTAAAAGTTAAATATCTTAATTTGATATTAATAGGAATGATTTAAAATGATAGAAAATGGTTGTCCTTATCTAGATTATTCCTATAAACAATACTGATATAAACCAATTTGAATTTATTAAAAAATCTAATACCCAAGTAAGTAGACTTCTTAAATTTAAGTCTCAAATAACACTTTCGAATTCAAAGAATAAATTAAGGGTGAAATTTTAAGACTATTATAACATCTGAAACATCGAGAGCCCTGAAAATACTATTATTTATTCTAGTTTAATGTTTTTCTTGCCAATTAAAATATTTATTTTTATAATACTATTATGTAAAATATTTAGAAATCAGCACCTACAATAACTTCAAGTGTCTTATGTATATGAGAATGTGGCACAATAGTAGGTATATTACAACTTCGGCATTTACTTGAACCATTGTAAATCAGTCATGCGTTGTTTCCACTGTATTTTAGTATTTTAATAAAAGTTGGCAAAAGCAATTTAATTCATGTTTTGTAGAAAAGTCTAATTTCTTCATGGTTTCCCCAAATGCACAAGGTCTTGGGTTCTTATTGTTCAATGGCATCACATGCTATTTTATCCACCCTATTCTTGGAATTCATTTTTGTTCTACAACTCTTAAATACAAGCCAATCTATGTGTGGAATTCATTTAACTGATTTTCCTAAAAACCATTTGCAGCAGCTGATGTACTTGTATGACAAGTTTAGTGAAGCTTTATACGAATGAACTGCTCAAGGTAATTGATCCTCCTAGATAATAGATACTTCCTCTGGAAAGTCACTTACCCATGCCCAAACTGGAAATCTCTCAACAACCACAATTCTCAAAAAAAAAGAGAAAAAAATAGCCTCCTATTCTGTTGCAAAGCCTTTGTTTCCCCTTCACATCTTAAAATTATATTCATGTATCTGCACAATGTATAATTACTATGTAAGTACTCAATGAGATACATCAGCATGCATGTGAAAAAAGTCACTACAGCCAAGTCCAACTCTGTGTCTCCCTATGGACTGGGACCTCCCAGGATCCTCTGTGCATGGGATTCTTCAGGCAAGAATACTGGAATGGATTGTCATGCCCTCCTCCTGGGGATCTTTCCAACCCAGGGATCGAACCCACATCTCTTACATCTCCCACATTTGCAGCCAGATTCTTTATCACTAGCACCACCTGGGAAGCAGCAGCTTATTCCTGTTTGAGAGATGAGGAAACTAAGAATCACAGGAGTAAAATCATTTGTCTAAAATTATCATACAGTAAACAGGAGAGCCAGAACTATGGACAGAAGTTCGTGACATTGTACAGGAGACAGGGATCAAGACCATCCCCAAGAAAAAGAAATGCAAAAAAGCAAAACGGCTGTCTGAGAAAGCCTTACAAATAGCTATGATAAGTGAAAAGTGAAAGAGAAAAGGAAGGATATTCCCATCTGAATGCAGAATTCCAAAGAATAGTAAGGCAAGATAAGAAAGCCTTTCTCAGTGATCAGTGAAAAGTAATAGAAGAAAAACATAGAATGGGAAAGACTAGATATATCTTCAAGAAAATTAGAGCTACCAAGGGAACATTTCATGAAAAGATACACACAATATAGGATAGAAATGGTATGAACCTAAAAGAAACAGAAGATATTAAGCAGAGGTGGCAAGAATACAAAGAACTATACCAAAAAGATCTTCACAACCCAGATAATCATGATGGTGTGATCACTCACCTAGAACCAGACATCCTGGAATGAGAAGTCAAGTGGGCTTTGGGAAGCATCACTACAAACAAAGCTAGTGGAGGTGATAGAATTCCAGCTGAATTATTTCAAATCCTAAAAGATGATGCTGTGAAAGTGCTGCACTCAATATGGCAGCAAATTTGGAAGACTCAGCAGTGGCCGCAAGACTGGAAAAGGTCAGTTTTTATTCCAGTCCCAAAGGAAGGCAATACCAATGAATGCTCAAACTACTGCATAATTGCATCCACCTCACATGCTAGTAAAGTAGTGCTCAAAATTTTTCAAGCCAGGCTTCAACAGCATGTAAACCATGAACTTCCAGATGTTCAAGGTGGATTTAGAAAAGGCACAGGAACCAGAGATCAAGTTACCAACATCCGCTGAATCATCAAAAAATCAAGAGAGTTCCAGAAAAACATCTATTTCTGCTTTATTGTCGATGCCAAAGCATTTGACTATGTGGATCACAAAAAACTGTGGAAAATTATTCAAGAGATGGGAATCCCAGACCACCTAACAGGCCTCTTGAGAAATCCGTATGCAGGTCAAGAAGCAACAGTTAGGACAAGACATGGAACAACAGACTGGTTCCAAATTGGGAAAGAATTACATCAACACTGTATATTGTCATCCTGCTTATTTAACTTATATGCAGAGTACATTATCAGAAACGCTCGGCTGGAGGAAGCACAAGCTGGAATCAAGATTGCCAGGAGAAATATCAAGAACTTCAGATATGCAGATGACACCACCCTTACGGCAGAAAGACAAAAACTAAAGAGCTTCTTAATGAAAGTGAAAGAGGAGACAGGAAAAGTTGTCTTAAAACTCAACATTCAGAAAATTAAGATCATGGCATCTGGTCCCATCACTTCATGGCAAATAGATTGGGAAACAGTGACAGACTTTATTTTTGGAGGCTCCAAAATCACTGCAGATGGTGATTTCCTGATTTTTCACTGCCATGAAATAAAAAGACACTTACTTCTTGGAAGAAAAGTTATGACTAACCTAGACAGCATATTAAAAAGCAGAGACATTACTTTGCCAGCAAAGGTCTGTCTAGTCAAAGCTATTAATTTACCAATAGTCATTTATGGATGTGAGAGTTGGACTACAAAGAAAGCTGAGCACCAAAGAATTGATGCTTTTGAACTGTGGTGTTGGAGAAGACTCTTGAGAGTTGAGTCCTTTGGACTGCAAGGAGATCCAACCAGTTCATCCTAAAGGAAATCAGTCCTGAATATTCACTGGAAGGACTGATGCTGAAGCTGAAACTCCAATACTTTGGCCACCTAATGTGAAGAGCTGACTCATTTGAAAAGACCCTGATGCTGGGAAAAAATGAAGGCTGGAGGAGAAGGAGATGACAGAGGATGAGATGGTTGGATGGCATCAATGATTCAACGGACATGAGTTTCAGTAAATTCAGGGCATTGGGGATGGACAGGGAGGCCTGGCATGCTGCAGTCCATGGGGTCGCAAAGAGTTGGACATGACTGAGCAACTGAACTGAATTGGCCAAACTAGAAATTGCCCCTCTACCATCAAACATACTCACTTGTTTGATGAGCCAGCCACATAACTGACATAGCTCTGTGCTAAATGAAATAAAGGGGCCCCTTGTCCCAGAATAAAGACTTGCAAGACAGAAATATCTAAGAATTAATGAAAGCTCATGGACTTTTAAGACATGTGGCCTGTGTAACTGAATCTAACCTGCCCCTGTATCATCCACCTGGGAACCCACTCTTTTGATTGACTGATATTTTATTGATTCTCTCCTATGGAATATCAATTTTCCATGCATTTTTCAACTCCCTCTTCAGAGATTCTCCATTTCTTTATGTTAGTTTCTGGTATTCACTAACTTTGTACATTCTCCCTGTATTTGGTTCAGCACACAGTTTTTCTAACTTGATATGTTTCCTATCTTATTTACCTCATGAATTCCCCCTACTTTTTTCAAATAATAAAATATCTGAAGCCACTCCCCGACCTCTGGCAGCAGTTTAAGAAAATAAATATATCACCTTTATTGTATTTCACATAAAGTAAACTTGACCTGTCCAACTCTGAAACTATTATTCAAACCTTGCTCCATGTACATGGATCCATATAAAACTGTACTGAAATGCAACTAGTGGTTTAGTCCAAACTCCTTCTAATTCCTTGGAGAATCTTGCTCACTTACTTCACTATAAACTTAATACTAGCTTTTGGGGCAGAAAAATACTGTTTTTAATCTTTGGTAGTCAATAATTCATAATTTTTAATCACACAATTATCTACTACTTTTCCCTTTTACCATCACAATAGAAGTTTAAACCAAAGACATTTTTTAACAGTTTAGAACCTTAAGCATTCAGCTGAATCACTATGGGACTCAGCGTTCTGCACTGCATAACTTTGATCAGCTTTTCATAAAGTGCATGCATGCTATTGGAATAGCTTGGCTGCTTCAGAATTAAGTGTATAATTTTGAGGCATAAAAACAGAGTTTTATCTGAACTTCCTAATTGGCTAAATTTATAGTCTAATGTTTTTCCCTTTAATCAACTTACACTATTTCAACTTTTATACATCTATCAATAAATAGCATCCCTTTCTCTGCTTGAGTTCTGACCCAACTGTGTTAACAATAAAAATTAGTGCAACACAAAATAACTCTTTATAATGAAGGCTAGGCTGGAGCATATGACATGTAATTCCAATCAAGAGATCCTCCTCTATCTTCACGTTGTGCAGACTGACTGACCCATCTCCAGAGCAAGTCTTGACATGGGGGTTTCCAATTATTTGATGTGCTGTAAGAATATTACCCCAAAACTGTGTAAAGTGAAACAATAAATTAATATGGTCACAGGAGACAGGCTGTGGTTCTTTTAATCCAAGGTATCCATCCATCTAGAGTTGTGGTCTACATTCCTATCACCTGTAAAATGAGATAAATAGCTTCTTGCAAAGTCTAGTACCAATATTATGACTATTCCTCTAATGCTAATCATTTTTACTTTAAGAATTCTCTTGGAACTACTGATCGACAGATCAGATTAACTACCAGATGTCTCTGAAATAAGTCAGAATAGAATTTTAAAATAAGGCAAAACTCCAAGCCACTCTATTTTATTACTTATTCCATATTTTTATATTTCCTGTCTTCTGATATAATTTAATATATATTCTGCTAGGAGATCAAATGACAAGATTAAAATTTTCCAATAATAAAATATCACCTTGATAGAGATGGTCAGAATTTACATATAAGCCTACTTCCATTAGCAAATTCCATTCTCTCTAATACTCATAACCTCTCCCTAGCCCTTACTCTGTCCTAGAGGTGAGAAAGAAAAATCCACAAATCAAACCTTTTTATAAGTTAGAGTTTAAAATAATCAGCAAAGTCAAAATCTCTTTCCCTGATGAGTTAAGTATACAAAGAAATTAAATTCAAAAACATCCTCTTGCATTTCACACTTTATTCACTCATAGCCAAAGACCCTCACATGTTTGTGTAGATTTGTTAGGCTATCTCTCACTAGAATATGATTTACTATGAAATTTTTATGACCTCACAAATTGAATTAATTTCATGTCAAGTTTCTGATGTACCTCAATTTTAAAGAACATTCAAAGATGACAGCATATGCAAAATTAAAATAGGATTAGTCCCATATTTACAAAATTTAAAAGCCAACCCTTTTCCCAAAAGCAGTTCCTCAGGCAAAATTATGTTCCAATAATTTAGCACCCAGTATTGCCAAAGACTAGGGTAGAAACTCAGTAGTTTCTGAGGGAAAGAGGCTTAGGAGACTAAAGTATCAGATCAATCCTCTGTAGGATGTTTTCAAGACCATGATACTTGTGAACATAAATTTGACTGGGAGAAATATCCCAGTAGAATTTTAATTTTGCCAGTGTGTAAAACCATCTCTAGAAGGAAAAGCCTAATTCTGCATAATGTCTTCTAAGTGATTGAATGCTACTGGCTTCTTGTAAAGCTTAAAAAACAGAATCACGGCAGCCATGTCATCAGATTTAAGGACAGCTTCCCTTTAAGCAGAGTCTATGATGTGGATTCCTGTCCAGGGATTAATTTGAGGGTATGCTGTCTGGCAAAACTTGAAAGGGGATGAGGAAAGCTGAATAAATCAGGAGACGAAACTAGGAAAAGTTGTGGGTTCAGCTGAAGTTGACACTTAGCTTGACCCAACAGGGTGTTCTGGAGTGTAACAGCAGAGACGTACACCTGGGAGCTATAGAAGCAGATATTCTCAGCAGCAAGGGAATCTGATAAAAGGGGTTGGGATAGGGCACCAAAAGCATCCACCTCAAAGGATAAATACAAGTTAGAAGCTTGAAAGAACAGAGTTTCTAATGATTATTAAAGTCATGTGCCTTAAACAGCAATTTTCTGTGCAGTAGCTGATCATTTTGATTTTGCAAACCTGTGGAAAGCTATCACGGAACATCTTAAAATGTTGATAGCATATTTTGAATTTTATTTTATACCAAATGAAGATACATGAATAGGAAATTAATGAATCCAGAATCCATCTCCTCTCCAGGAAGTAACTGGAATATAACTATGACTTTGCAGAATAAATTGGTGGACCTGGCTACGATAGATGAATTTTAAAAGTACTACATTATTTGTTTCTTCCTGAATGAAAGTTAAAATGAATATCAAAGCTTGCTGAAATTACTTTAAAATCTCTTCTTCGCTTCCTATTAACATACGTAGATGAAACTGGTTCCTGTACCATGAGAGTTAAAAGCAAGAATGAAAAACAAAACATAGAAACAGTTTAGGTATCACTTGTCACTCTGTTGTGTCCAACTCTTTGAAACCCCATGGACTGCAGCATGCCAGGCCACCCTGTCCCTCACCATCTCCCAGAGTTTGATCAAATTCATGTCCACTCAGTCAGTGATACCATCCAACCACCTTGTCCTCTGTTGTAACCTTCCCCTCCTGCCTTCAATCTTTATCAGCATCAGGGTCTTTTCTAATGAGTTGGCTTTTCACATCAGATGGCCAAAGTATTGGAGCTTCAGCTTTAGCATCAGTCCTTCCAATGAATATTCAGATTTGATTTCCTTTAGGATGGACTGGTTGGATCTCCTTACAGTTCAAGTGACTCTCAAGAGTCTTCTCCAACACCACAGTTCAAAAGCATCAGTTCTTCAGCACTCAGCCTTCTTTATGGTCCAACTCTCACCTACAAACATGATTACTGGAAAAATAATAGCTTTGATTATACAGACCTTTGTTGGCAAAGTAATATCTCCGTTTTTTTTTTAATACACTGTCTATTCTTGTCGTAGCTTTCTTCCAAGGAGCAAGCATCTTGTAATTTCATGGCTGCAGTCACCATCTGCAATGATTTTGGACTCCCAGAAAATAAAGTCTCTCACCATTTCCACTGTTTCCCCACCTATTTGCCATGAAGTGATGGGACTAGAGGCCATGATCCTCGTATTTTGAATGTTGACTTTTAAGCCAAATTTATCACTCTCCTCTTCAGTTTCATCAAGAGTTCCTTTAGTTACTCTTTGTTTTTGCCCTAAGGATGGTGTCATCTGCATATCTGAGGTTGTTATTTTTCCCAGCAATCTCTATTCTAGTTTGTGCTTCCTCCAGCCCAGAATTTCTCATGATGTACTCTGAATATAAATTAAATAACAGGATGACAATATACAGCCTTGACATACTCCTTTCCCAATTTTGAACCAGTCCATTGTTTCATGTCGAGTTCTAACTGTTGCTTCTTGACCTGCATACATTATATTTCATTATCCCCTGTAAATGAAATCCCTTACAATTATTCAGTGGATGTGACAAATAGAGCCAAGGGATTAGATCTGATAGAGTGCCTGAAGAACTATGGACGGAGGTTCATAACACTGTACAGTATGTGGTGATCAAACCATCCCCAAGAAAAAGAAATGCAAAAAGGCAAAATAGTTGTCTGAGGAGGCTTAACAAATATCTGAGAAAAGAAGAGAATCAAAAGCAAAGGAAAAAAGGAAAGATACATCCATCTAAATGCAGAGTTTCAAACAACAGCAAGAAGAGATTAAAAAAAATAAAAGCCTTCCTAAGTGAACAAGGCATAGAAATAGAGGAAAACAATAGAATGGGAAAGACTAGAGATCTCTTCAAGGAAATTAGAGATACCAAGGGAACATTTCATGCAAAAATGGGCACAATAAAGGACGAGAATGGTATGGACCTAACAAAAGCAGAAGATAATAAGTAGAGTGGCAAAAATACACAGAAGAACTATACTAAAAGATCTCAATATACACAGATAACCACAGTGGTGTGATCACTCACCTAGAGCCAGACATCTTGGAGTGTGAAGATAAGAGGGCCTTAGGAAGTATCACTAAAAACAAAGCTAGTGAAATTGATGGAACTCTAGATGAGCTAATTTAAATCCTAGAAGACAATGCTACTAAAGCGCTGTATTCAATATGTCAGCAAATATGGAAAACTCAGCACTGGCCAAACGACTGGAAAAGGTGTTTTCTTTCCAATCTCAGAGAAGGACAATGCCAAAGAATGTTCAAACTACTACACAAATGCACTTATTTCATATGCTAGCAAAGTAATGCTCAAAATCTTCCAAGCTGGCTTCAAAAGTACGTGAACTGAGAACTTCCAGATGTTCAAGTTGGATTGAGAAAAGGTAGAGGAAGCAGAGCTAAAACTGCCAACATTAACTGGATCATAGAAAAAGCAAGGGGATCCCAGAAAAACATCTACTTCTGCTTCACTGACTATGCTAAAGCCTTTGACTATGTGAAATTGACGTCACTCAGTCATGTCTGACTCTTTGCAACCCCATGGTCTGTAATCTGCCAGGTGCCTCCATCCATGGGATTTTCCAGGAAAGAATACTGGAGTGGATCTTCAGAGGATCTTTCCCACTGAAAAGAGTCGAACCTGTCTCCTGCACTGCAGGCAGACTCTTTACCGTCTGAGCTACAAGGGAAAGCCTTTGACTATGTGGATCACAACAAACTGGAAAATTCTTCAAGAGATGGGAATACTAGACAACCTTACCTGCCTCCTGTGAAATCTGTATAAAGGTTGAGAAGCAACAGTTAGAACTGGACATAGAACAACAGACTGGTTCCAAATTAGAAAAGGAGTACTTCAAGGCTGTATATTGTCACCCTGCTTATTTAACTTACGTGCAGAGTATATCATGCAAAATGCCAGGCTGGAGGAAGCACAAGCTGGAATCAAGATTGCTGGGAGAAATATCAACAGTCTCTGATATGCAGATGACACCACCCTTATAGCAGAAATTGAAGATGAACTAAAGAGCCTCTTGATGAATCCGAAAGAGGAGAGTGAAAAAGCTGGCTTAAAACTCAACATTCAGGGGAAGAACTAAGATGGCAGAGGAATAGGACGGGGAGTCCACACTCTCCCCAACAAATACATCAAAAGAACATTTAAAAACCGAGCAAACTCCATAAAACAACATCTGAATGCTGGCAGAGGACATCAGGCATCTGGAAAGGCAGCCCATTGCTGACGAAAGAAGGTAGGACCAAAAAAAAAGTAAAAAGAGAGGCAAAGAGTTAGGGATGGAGATCCATCTCGGAAGGGGAGTCTCGAAAGAGAGAAAGGTTTCCGAACGCCAGGAAACATTCTCCCTGGCAGATCTGAGGCGAATCTCAAAGGGCAAAATAGCTGGGAGTAGAAGCGGATAAATAATTAAGCCCCCCAGAGTACGCCTCTAACTGCAACTCCCAGCGGAGCAGCGGCCCGGGAGCCCCATCCCCCACGAGCCAGCGCGCTTAGGGAGAGGACTGGGTCTGAACGCCTGGGGCAGACTGAGGTTTCTAACCGAGGGTGCTAACCGGAGATAGACCGCTGGGTAGCCTTCCCGAGGAAGACCCCCTGCCAGGCTCGCACACAGAACAAAGGGCAGCGAGGATTCTCCACTGCATGAGACAGCCGGGCGGAGTTGGGCGGCTGCAGGCTGCGGACCGGCCCAGCCCCCGCGGGAGAGCAGCCCGGCAAGGCTTCTGCTCCCAAACCGCGGGCAGAATTGGGTGCTAGCCAAGACTTCTGGGGATTCTGGACAGTCGCCGCCAGAGATCGGTGCTACACACACCTGAGAAGACGCGCCCAGCTGCACGCAGAGAAAACCGAGTGGCTGGGCAAGGGGAGGGGAGAAGCCGCAGCCCCCAACCGCGCCAGGCGAGCGACCGAGAGCCTGAGCAGAGGAGGCGGGGAAAACGCACTGCCAGGAGCAGGGCAAACCCCAGAGCGCTGAATAGACACTGAAGAGACCAGCAAACAGAAGACACTAAAACAATCAGAGGGAACCGCTTTGGAGCCCAACCAGGAAACTTTGACAAACCACACATCCAACCCCACCCATAGTGAGGAACCCCCACAATAAAGGGACAACACAGCAAGATAAAAAAAAATGAAAAGGCAGAGAAATACCCAGCAGGTAAAGGAACAGGATAAATGTCCTCCAGACCAAACAAAAAAACGAAGAGATAGGATGTCTACCTGATAAAGAATTCCGAATAACGATAGTGAAAATGATCCAAAACCTGGAAAATAAATTGGAGTTGCAGTTCAATAACCTGCAGGCAAGGATTGAGAAGATGCAGGTAAGCTTTAACAAGGACTTAGAAGAAATGAAAGAGTCAAAATATAATAAATAATGCAATAAATGAGATCAAAAACACCCTGGAGGGAACCAACAGTAGAATAACAGAGATAGAAGACAGGATAAGTGAGGTAGAAGACAGAATGGCAGAAATAAATGAAACAGAAAGGAAAAATGAAAAAAGAATTAAAAGAAATGAGAACAATCTTAGAGACCTCTGGGACAATATTAAACGCACCAATATTCGAATCATAGGAGTCCCAGAAGAAGAAGACAAAAAGAAAGACCATCAGAAAATTCTTGAAGAGATAACTGTTGAAAATTTCCCTAAATTGGGAAAGCAAATAGCCACTCAGGTCCAAGAAAACCAGAGAGTCCCAAATACAATGAACCCCAAACGGGACACCCCAAGACACATATTAATCAAATTAACAAATATCAAATTCAAAGAGGAAATATTAAAAGCAGCAAGGGAAAAACAAAAAATAACTCACAAGGGGAATTTCATAAGGATAACAGCTGATCTCTCAATAGAAACGCTTCAGGCCAGAAGGGAATGGCAGAACATACTTAAAATCATGGAAGAAAACAATCTACAACCCCGATTACTGTACCCAGCAAGGATCTCATTCAAATTTGAAGGAGAAATCAAAAGCTTTTCAGACAAGCAGAAGCTGAGAGAATTCAGCAATACCAAACCAGCGCTCCAAAGAATGCTAAAGGATATTTCCTAGATAGGAAACACGGATGGGGTATATAATCTCGAACCAAAAACAATAAAGTAAATGGCAACGGGACCATACTTATCAATAATTACCTTAAATGTAAACGGGTTGAATGCCCCAACCAAAAGACAAAGATTGGCCGATTGGATACAGAAACAAGACCCCTATATATGTTGTCTACAAGAGACCCACCTCAAACCTAGGGACACATAGAGACTGAAAGTTAAAGGCTGGAAAAAGATATTCCATGCAAATAAAGACCAAAAGAAAGCAAGAGTGGCAATACTCATATCAGATAAAGTAGACTTTAAAATAAAGGCTGTGAAAAGAGATAAAGATGGACATTACATAATGATCAAAGGATCAATCCAAGAAGAAGAAATAACAGTTATAAATATTTATGCACCCAACATAGGAGCACCAAAATATGTAAGGCAAATGCTAACTAGTATGAAAAGGGAAATTAACAACAACACAATAATATTGGGAGACTTTAATACACCACTCACACCAATGGATAGATCAACTAGACAGAAAAGTAACAAGGAAATTCAAATTTTAAATGATGCAACAGACCAACTAGACCTAACTGATATCTATAGGTCATTTCACCCCAAAACAAGGAATTTCACCTTTTCCTCAAGCGCACAAGGGACCTTCTCCAGGATAGATCACATCCTGGGCCATAAATCTAGCCTTGGTAAATTCAAAAATATTGAAATCATTCTAAGCATCTTTTCTGACCACAATGCAGTGAGATCAGATATCAATTACAGGAGAAAACCATTCAAAACTTCCAACATATGGAGGCCCAACAACACACTGCTGAATAACCAACAAATCACAAAAGAAATCAAAAAACAAATTCAGTTATGCATAGAAATGAATGAAAATGAAAACACAACAACTCAAAACCTATGGGACACTGTAAAAGCAGTGCTAAGGGGAAAGTTCATAGCAATACAAGCTCACCTCAGGAAACAAGAAAAAAGTCAAATAAATAACCTTGCTTTACACCTAAAGCAACTAGAAATGGAAGAGATACAGAAGCCCAGGTTTAGCAGAAGGAAAGAAATCTTAAAGATCAGGGAAGAAATAAATGCAAAGGGAACAAAAGAGACCATAGCAAAAATTAACAAAGCCAAAAGCTGGTTCTTTGAGAAGATAAATAAAATTGACAAACCATTAACCAGACTCATCAAGAAACAAAGGGAGAAGAACCAAATCAACAGAATTAGAAATGAAAACGGAGAGATCACAACAGAAAACACAGAAATACAAAGGATCATAAGAGACTATTATCAGCAACTATATGCAAATAAACTGGACAACCTGGATGAAATGGACAAATTCCTAGAAAAGTACAACTTTCCAAGACTAAACCAGGAAGAGATAGATAATATTAATAGACCCATCACAAACACGGAAATTGAAACCGTAATCAGAAATCTTCCAAAAGACAAAAGCCCAGGACCAGATGGCTTCACAGCTGAATTCTACCAAAAATTTAGAGAAGAGCTAACACCTATTCTACTCAAACTCTTCCAGAAAATTGCAGAGGAAGGTAAACTTCCAAACTCATTCTATGAGGCCACCATCACCCTAATTCCAAAACCCGACAAAGATGCCACAAAAAAAGAAAACTACAGGCCAATATCACTGATATACACAGATGCAAAAATCCTTAACAAAATTCTAGCAAATAGAATCCAACAACACATTAAAAAGATCATACATCATGATCAAGTAGGCTTTATCCCAGGGATGTAAGGATTCTTCAATATTCGCAAATCAATCAATGTAATACACCACATTAACCAACTGAACAATAAAAATCACATGATTATCTCAATAGATGCAGAGAAAGCCTTTGACAAAATTCAACATCCATTTATGATAAAAACCCTCCAAAAAGCAGGAATAGAAGGAACATACCTCAACATAATAAAAGCTATATATGACAAACCCACAGCAAACATTATCCTCAATGGTGAAAAACTGAAAGCATCCCTTCTGAAGTCAGGAACAAGACAAGGGTGCCCACTCTCACCACTACTTTTCAACACAGTTTTCAAAGTCTTGGCCACAGCAATCAGAGCACATAAAGAAATTAAAGGAATCCAGATTGGAAAAGAAGAAGTAAAACACTCTCTGTTTGCAGATGACATGATCCTCTATATTGAAAACTCTAAAGACTCTACCAGAAAATTACTAGAGCTAATCAGTGAATATAGCAAAGTTTCAGGATACAAAATCAACACACAGAAATCCCTGGCATTCCTATACACTAACAATGAGAAAACAGAAAGAGAAATTAAGGAAACAATTCCATTCACCATCGAAACAAAAAGAATAAAATACTTAGGAGTATTTCTACCTAAAGAAACAAAAGACTTGTATATAGAAAACTATAAAACACTGATGAAAGAAATCAAAGAGGACACAAATATATGGAGAAATATATCGTGTTCGTGGATTGGAAGAATCAATATAGTGAAAATGAGTATACTACCCAGAGCAATCTATAGATTCAATGCAATTCCTATCAAGCTACCAGAGGTCTTTTTCAGAGAAATAGAACAAATAATTTCACAATTTGTATGGAAATACAAAAATCTCGTATAGCCAAAGCAATATTGAGAAAGAAGAATGGAACTGGAGGAATCAACCTACCTGACTTTAGGCTATAGTACAAAGCCACAGTCATCAAGACAGTATGGTACTGGCACAAAGACAGAAATATAGATCAATGGAACAAAATAGAAAGCCCAGAGATAAATCCACGCATGTATGGACACCTTATCTTTGACAAAGGAGGCAAGAATATACAATGGAGAAAAGACAATCTCTTTAACAAGTGGTGCTGGGAAAACTGGACAGCCATTTGTAAAAGAATGAAACTAGAACACTTTCTAACACCATACACTAAGATAAACTCAAAATGGATCAAAGATCTAAGCATAAGACCAGAAACTATAAAACTCCTAAAGGATAACATAGGCAAAACACTCTCTGCTATAAACCAAAGCGGGATCCTCCATGACCCACCTCCCAGAATATTGGAAATAAAAGCAAAAATAAACAAATCAGACCTAATTAAAATGAAAAGCTTCTGCACAACAAAGGAAACTATAAGCAAGGTGAAAAGACAGCCTTCAGAATGGGAGAAAATAATAGCCAATGAAGCAACGGACAAACAATTAATCTCAAAAATACACAAACAACTCCTGCAGCTCCATTCTAGAAATATAAATGACCCAATCAAAAAGTGGGCCAAAGAACTTAAAAGACATTTCTCCAAAGAACACATAAAAATGGCTAACAAACACATGAAAAGATGCTCAACATCACTCATTATCAGAGAAATGCAAATCAAAACCACAATGAGATATCACTTTACACCGCTCAGAATGGCTGCCATCCAAAAATCTACAAGCAGTAAATGCTGGGGAGGATGTGGAGAAAAGGGAACTCTCTTACACTGTTGGTGGGAATGCAAACTAGTACAGCCACCATGGAAAAACAGTGTGGAGATTCCTTAAAAAACTGCAACTAGACCTGCCATATGACCCAGAAATCCCACTGCTGGGCATATACACTGAGGAAACCAGAATTGAAGGAGACACGTGTACCCCAATGTTCATCGCTGCATTGTTTACAATAGCCAGGACATGGAAGCAACCTAGATGCCCATCAACTGATAAATGGATAAGAAAGCTGTGGTACATATACACAATGGAATATTACTCAGCATTAAAAGAAATTCATTTGAATCAGTTCTACTCAGGTGGACGGAACTGGAGCCTATTATCCAGAGTGAAGTAAGCCAGAAGGAAAAACAACAATACAGTATACTAATGCATATATATGGAATTTAGAAAGATGGTAATGAGAACCCAGCATGCGAGACAGCAAAAGGAACGCAGATGTATAGAACAGACTCATGGACTCTGTGGATGAGGGCAAGGGTGGGATGATATGGGAGAATGGCATTGAAACATGTTAATTATCATATGTGTAATCAATCGCCAGCCCAGGATTGATGCTCGGGGCTGGTGCACCGAGATTTCCCAGGGGGAGGGTGGAGGGAAGGAGGAGGGAGGGGGGTTCTGGAGGGGGAGCATATGTAAACCCATGGCGATATCATGTCATTGTAAGGCAAAACTAATAAAAAAAAAACTCAACATTCAAAATATGAAGATCATTATATCCAGTCCTGTCACTTCATGGCAAATAGATGGGGAAACAATGGAAACGGTGAGAGACTTTATATTTTGGGGCTACAAAATCACTGCAGATGGTGACTGCAGCCATGAAATTAAAAGATGCTTGCTTCTTGGAAGAAAAGCTACGACAAACCTAGACAGCATATTAAAAAGCAAAGACATTACTTTGCCAACAAAGGTCTGAATAGTCAAAGCTGTGGTTTTTCTAGTAGTCATGTATAGATGTGAGAGTTGGACCATAAAGAAGGCTGAGTGCTGAAGAATTGATGCTTTTGATCTGGAGTGTTGGAGAAGACTCTTCAGAGTCCCTTGACTACAAGGAGATCAAACCAGTCCCTCCTAAAGGAAATCAAAACTGAATATTCATTGGAAGGGCTGATGCTAAAGCTGAAACTCCAATACTTTGGCCACTTGATGCAAAGAGCCAACTCATTAGAAAATACCCTGATGTTGGGAAAGATTGAAGGGAGGAAGAGAAGGTTATGACAGAGGATGAGATGATTGGATGGCATCAATAGACATGAATCTGAGCAAGTTCAAGGAGATGGTGAAGGACATGGAAACTTGGCATGGTGCAGTCCATAGAGTTGAAAAGAGATGGACATGACTGAGTAACTGAACAACAATATCCTGTAAGAATCATTCATTCAACCTACATTAGATAAGTTAGCAAGCAAAAAGAAAAAGAAGTTCATTTATAACTATAAATCTCTTAAATACTAATATACATAGATTGCATCCAAGAATGATTTTTAGGTGCTTTATATGGGAATCACTATTTCATGTGTAAGTTTTACTGATTCACAATAGAAGAACATAAAGTCATGACTATATAAGTTGAGACTTTCTATTAATCACATATACAAATAGTTTCAATCAATGCCTTTAAATTGGTAATTTTTTATTTTTCACAGTTTTATGTCTATTCAGATTAGATTACTTCGAGTCATATATATTTTTTCTGTTGAAAGGAATAATCAAATATTAAGTCTTGCATTTTATATGAATTCTCATTCGACTTTGTAAAATAGTTTCTTTGCATTATATTTTACAAAATTGTCAGCCCAAGACAACTTTATAGTTAAAACAAATAAAAATAAAAGCCAAATGTTCTTTTATCAAAGCTACTTTGAGAAGCATCACTTAATGTAATGTGTAAGGATCAGCTTTCTTGAAGTTGAAAAGCAGCTCTCTGCATCAACTCTTTCTATAAATTTCAAGTTTTAGCTGCAGCAACTCATATTTTGAAGTCAACCAAATCTAACAAAAATCTTTGCTTTTACTTAGGCCAGCATCAGGCTAAGCAATTCCCACCCTTGTGGTAAGAAATCAGCTAAGATCCAACCACCACCACCACCACTACCACCAAGGAATGTACCTTTTCTGATGCCTCACTGATCTTGCTTTAGCTGAAGCTTCCATTTTAAAGTCCCAGCATCAGAACTGAGAACAATGTAACCTTTACTGAGAAAGCTATTTTTACTTTATCCCCTCATCAAAAGCCCACTCCTCACTCTAAATTGGTTATCCTATTTCTTTCTTTTTCTCTGAAAAAGATTAAAGGAATTCGGAACAGGGACATCTGTATATTTCCACCACAAATCCAAAAACCTAACTTTTTTCTCTTCAAAAATGGTGAACTTTTTTAAGACCAACTCTCTTTGTATATACAAAAAAGTTCCATCCATTTTCTCCTCTCAATAACATCTTGTAATATATAATTATGCCTCTGTCTCTTACCTCTTGAATTTTCCTCACTTTATTGGATTATTTACAAATACACTATCATGCTTAACTCCTTAACATGGCTCCTCTATTCTTCTTTCTCCAGCTCATGCCCATTTCCCTGATTCATTTTCTCTAAAACAAAATTAAATTCAGCTTTTCTCCCCACCAGTCCAAAGTCACTGCCCCAGTCAATGGGCTTCACCTAGCCAAATCCAATGCTTTATTCTTGGTTTTCATCTTAAATGACCTCAAGGACCACTGGTCTCTTTCACTGAAGCACTTTTTTTTACTTGGAACTTCATATTTGCCACTCTCCCCAGTTTTCACCCACCCCACTGATGAAACTTTAAACTTCCTTTAAAAAGGAAGTTCTTTTTAAACTTCTTTGCCAGATTCTCCAGACTTATTTCTTAATGTTGGAATGCCCCAGAGTTCTGACTTTGGCCCTATTTTCTTGCCTAGCTGTGTATAATGCCACAATGAACTAAACTGGGTCCTGTGACTTCAAATATCTTCCATTTTCCTGAAGGCTCCTAAATTTATTCCACCAACACTGGCACTACCCCT
Source organism: Antilocapra americana (assembly GCA_007570785.1). Taxonomy (NCBI): domain Eukaryota; kingdom Metazoa; phylum Chordata; class Mammalia; order Artiodactyla; family Antilocapridae; genus Antilocapra; species Antilocapra americana. The sequence continues at coordinate 2,954,847 of ML660211.1, read as the reverse complement.
AAAGCCCAGACTTGTACATGCAACGGCTTAACTAACATCTCCACATGAATGTCTCTTAAGGATCTCACACTTGGTACTGTAAATTGAACACTTGGATCCCTACACTCTCCAAAATCACTTGATCTCAGTCAGCATTTCTCATTTAATTAAACGGTGCTATAGTTCAGTCAGTAGTTCTGACCAACAACTGTGGAGTTGCATTTGACTGATCTCTTTCTCTTACAATCTAATGAAGTATAGGGAGAAGCCATGAACATCACCTAGGGGCCTGGATCATTAAAAACAGCAGTAGGATTTTCTACTCCCTGTCTTTCTCTAGTGAGCCAAGCTAGAGGCCTTACAGTGCCACAAAGACAGCTGAAGGCACCTAGCTCTATGAGAACCAACGTGGTTGAAAACATTCCAATACTACAAACATTAGGCTCTTATGTGAATGAGAAACAAACATATGTTGGGTTAAACTACTGAAATTTTGAAACTGTGACAGCAATGGTCTGTCTTTACTAGTACAGAAGTTCCAACCTAGAAGGATGGTATTACTTAACAACAAAAGCAAAACTGATCCTGTGCTACCACTGATGTCGTGGTTAGGAAGCAGAAGACAAATAAACTTAAAAAGGCAAGCTTGAAGGCTGGTGAGTCATACAATTTTGTGGCAAAACACTGAGTAAAAATTCATCTGCAATTAATTGAAATGAAGACCACATACTTACTGAGCCAATAATTTTAGGGTAGTGCCTGGAAGAGTCAGAGTAATATTATCCATCAGCTATTATGAGTTGCTTTTTAGAAGTCATTACAAGAAAAGGAGCTGTAATTTAAAAAGCTGCTGATTTTCAGAGGGAAGAGCAAAGGGAACAGAGAGAGCCCACCAATCAAGGGCATTATATGTTTGGAAAAGGTGATTGCTCTGGGTCATAAATAGAAAGAGATAAAGCATAAACAAAGCACTGAAAAACAAAAGTCCAAGAAAGCTTTTAAATTAAGTGACTCAGTTTTGCAGGGAAGAAGATTCAGATTAAGAGTATTATCCAAGACTCTCAGCATCTATAGCCTCGAGGTGGCTGTGTTTAATCAGAGAGCACATGGATGGAGATAATATAAGAAAAAGTCAAGCTTGGGAAATAATTTCAGGTACAAGCTTGTGTTTATTGCCACATGGAACTGTCTGGAATCAAACAGCTAAAAACCTTCCCAAGTTTTTGAATACATTGTATTGCCAAAGAAATGGCAAGCCTAGTCTAAAAACAGTCTATGACTGCTTGTTGAGTCTTAAAACCCTGTACTGAAATAACCCAAGGGTATTTGATGAATCTCTGACAAGAAGCAGGTGTCCCAGTTTTATTTCCCCAAAGAGGACACACTCCCTCTCATACATGTTAGCTTTGGCCATGGGGGAGAACAGATGGAAAAGTACTTCCTAAAGAACAGAGGAAGAAACCATGACAAATTTTAAGGGAGTGTTACTAGAGAACAAAATCAGAGTCAAAGGACCTTTTTCTCTCCCCCAATTGGGTTTTCATAATGTGTGCCCAGCAGACTCCAGTAACTTCTATGGAGTAGTGATTGCTCTGGATGGTTTATTCTGCCCTTTCTGAACAACTTTTATTGTAATTATCATGTCTTTACTTTATCATGATATACTGGGTATGGAGATGCACATAATTTTTAATAACATGTGTTTTCAGTTCATACCATAAGCAACCTCTAGATAAGACTGAAGTAACTGCTTGTAATGTGGAGCACATGGGCCAGCAGTTGACCTGGGTCAGTGGATAGGATTTTTGAGTCACCTGACTTAGGAAGAATGTCCCCTATTTACATTGGAAGAGTACACTGGATGGACTTCCCTGGTGGTTCAGATGGTAGAGAATCTGCCTTCTGTGCAGGAGATCCAGGTTCTATCCCTGGATCAGGAAGATCCCCTGGAGAAGGGAATGGTTACCCACTCTACTGTTCTTGCCTGGAGAATTCCATAGACAGAGAAGTCTAGCAGGCTAAAAAGTCCATGGGGCCACGAAGAGTTGGACACAACTAAGCAACTAACACTTTCACTTTCAGTGCAATGGATATTTGGTGGCCAAACAGGCATGGGGTGGCAGAGGCTGGCTAGATTTTAAATCTTTATCTCTTTTTTCTGTCTACCAAGCTTGACTATATATCACAGTTTTGCCTTCTGGACTAATGAAATTAAGTTCCAGGCCAATGAAATAAAGATGGAAGTAACACATACCCTTCTAGGACTGATTAAAAGTATACCCCATGCGATCCCCTTTCTCCCTTTCCCTGTCAGGGGCTTCAGTGAAAGGGTTCCGAGGTTCTTTAACAGAATCAAAGGATGGAAGGAACTTAAAGAACTATTGACAAATAGAAACTGGAGAATACAAGCCCTTCATATTCAGAAGACTTGCCTAGTCAGAAACTGGGCTACTACTGAAATAAGAAAGAAAATGTTGTTATGCTTGCTACTGAAATGCTGTATTTGTCAGAGCAATTATCATCTCCACTAATAGGGTATGTGTTCTTATTATTTGTTATTATTATCTTATACTCCATTTATTATATTTTCAGCCACCACTTGACTGGAAGTTACTGGAGGGCAAAACAGAGGCTTACTACTTACCCTGATAACTCATTAGACTTTCCTCCAAAACATATTCACTGGGACCTAACCTCTTAAAGCAATAACATATTCTATACCCCGTTATATTAATGGGGGTAAATTCAGAGGCATTAGAAGATTGGAATCTGATATGAGAAAACATTTATAACTCTGCTTTATAGATTTTAGAAAGGTGATAAAAACAGTACTGTCTGCCCACTATTTGGGCAAAATTTGTTAAGATTTTGGTGTGATGGTGGCTCAGGAAAAACAAAGAAAAAGACAAACCTGAAGATTAGGTGAAACAGAGATAAAGACAATTTCAATTTATTTACTTGAAGTAGCATAATTCTCATCCCAAGGGGACATAAAAACATTAACTCCTATTGATAAATCTTGAACTTAGCTGTTAGGAGTAAAAATTAAATTAAATTCTACCATCATGTATTTATTGTAGCAGTCCCCATTCATAGAGTGCTACCACATGCATGATGAATTCCTGTGTCATATTTATTCATACAGTTCTTGTTAAATTATCCGATTCCTATAAAAGAAGCCAAACTGTAATTAACTTCTATGTTTAAAGAGCTTTCACATATACTTCCAAACCTATGTTACTATTATCATTTTGAATAATTTCTGAAAATATCTTCTACAAAATTTTTTTAACAAGCTACATGTTTAGAACACTCAAATATTTTGCATGCAAATGGCATGAATTTACTACAGGTGAATTGCCATTAATGATATGGCATTTTGCCATTAATGACAAGACATGACATTTCACCTAACTGAGAAATCTGACTAAAATAATATTTTATTGTAGTGAAAATAGAATCTAGAAAACAAAGAGGACTCCTGAGTCAATTCTTATGAACTATATACGTTCTTTTCTGTGGGCTATATTTCTCCATTCACATCAAAAGTATAAGATGAAATAACTCTCAAATTCTTTCATATAATTAATTCCACAAAGATGAATTTTGGGGATACATAATAAAAGTCATTTGTGGTTTTAAACTTAGTGTGAAAGAGAAGTGTTTGGAAATCTAGTGGACAGATTCTGAAGGCAGCAGAGATGTAGTCATGTGGTCACTGGACCTGGTGACTACCATCAGCAAGAGTCTACCTGGGCCACTTGAGACCATGGCATTCAGCCCACAGGTAATGTCTAATTCCCATGCAGTTGGTTGGGAAGTGCTTAAGTTCATTTCCAAAACACTTCCTTTAACTTATCTTAGACCCTATAAAAATTATCTTGGAAGCTAATTGAACCCTGTAGTAAATAAATGAAAACTGTCAGGTTTCAAGGAAGTCAAGTGAAATTATTGGTATAGCCTTTGTCTTAAGTATAACAGAATGAATAAAGTTGGCATCTATACTTCAAATACCCAGTGACTATGAGGATTTTGTTCTACTCTACTGGTAGGTCAGTCCAGTTCAGCCACTCAGTCATGTCCGACTCTTTGCGACCCCATGAACTGCAGGACACCAAGCCTCCCTGTCCATCACCAACTCCCGGGGTCCACCCAAAGCCATGTCCATTGAGTCGGTGATGCCATCCAGCCATCTCATCGTGTCGTCCCCTTCTCCTCCTGCCCCCAATCCTGCCATACATTAGGGTCTTTTCCAGTGAGTCAACTCTTCACATGAGGTGGGCAAAGTATTGGAGTTTCAGCTTCAGCATCAGTCCTTTCAATGAACACCCAGGACTGATGTCCTTTAGGATGGACTGGTTGGATCTCCTTGCAGTCCAAGGGTCTCTCAAGAGTCTTCTCCAACACCACAGTTCAAAAGCATCAATTCTTCAGCGCTTAGCCTTTTTCACTGTCCAACTCTCACATCCATACATGACTACTGGAAAACCACAGCCTTGACTAGATGAATCTTTGTTGGCAAAGTAATGTCTCTGCTTTTCAATATGCTGTCCAGGTTGGCCATAACTTTCCTTCCAAGGAGTAGGCGTCTTTTGATTTCATGGCTGTAATCACCATCTGCAGTGATTTTGGAGCCCAAAAAAATAAAGTCTGAGACTTTTTCCACTGTTTCCCCATTATTTCACAAGAGGTGATGGGATCAGATGCCATGATCTTAATTTTCTTAATGTTGAGCCTTAAGCCAACTTTTTCACTCTCTTCTTTCACTTTCAGCAAGAGGTTTTTTAGTTCCTCTTCACTTTCTGCCATAAGGAAGGTGTCGTCTGCATATCAAAGGTTATTAATATTTCTCCGAGCAATCTTGATTCCAGATTGTGCTTTCTTGAGCCCAGCGTTTCCCATGATGTACTCTGCATATAAGTTAAATAAGCAGGATGACAATATACAGCCTTGACTTACTCCTTTTCCTATTTGGAACCAGTCTGTTGTTCCAAGTCCAGTTCTAACTGTTGCTTCCTGACCTGCATACAGGTTTCTCGAGAGACAGGTCAGATGGTCTGGTATTCCCATCTCTTTCAGAATTTTCCAGTTTATTGTGATCCACACAGTCAAAGTCTTTGACATAGTCAATAAAGCAGAAGTAGATGTTTTTCTGGAACTCTCTTGCTTTTTCGATGATATAGCGGATGTTGACAATTTGATCTCTGTTTCCTCTGCCTTTTCTAAAACCAGCTTGAACATCTGAAAGTTCACAGTTCATGTATTGCTGAAGTCTGGCTTGGAGAATTTTGAGCATTACTTTACTAGCATGTGAAATGAGTGCAATTGTGTGGTAATTTGAGCATTCTTTGGCATTGCTTTTCTTTGGGATAGGAATATAAACTGACCTTTTCCAGTCCTGTGGCCATTGCTGAGTTTTCCAAATTTGCTGGCATATTGAGTGCAGCACTTTCACAGCATCATCTTTTAGGATTTGAAATAGCTCAACTGGAATTCAGACTGAAATTGAAGAAAGTAGGGAAAACCACTAGACCATTCAGGTATGACCTAAATTAAAATTCCTTGTAATTATACAGTGGAAGTGAGAAATAGATTTAAGGGACTAGATATGATAGACGGAGTGCCTGATGAACTATGGATGGAGGTTTGTGACATTGTACAGGAGACAGGAATTAAGACCATCCCCAAGAAAAAGATATGTAAAAAGCAAAATGGCTGCATGAGGAGGCCTTACAAATAGCTGTGAAAAGAAGAGAAGCAAAAAGCAAAGGAGAAAACGAAAAATATTCCCATCTGAATACAGAATTCCAAAGAGTAGCACGGAGAGATAAGAAAGCCTTCCTGGCTATTGTAAACAATGCAGCGATGAACATTGGGGTACACGTGGCTCTTTCAATTCTGGTTTCCTCGGTGTATATGCCCAGCAGTGGGATTGCTGGGTCATATGGCAGGACTATTTGCAGCTTTTTAAGGAACCTCCACACTGTTTTCCATAGTGGCTGTACTAGTTTGCATTCCCACCAACAGTGTAGGAGAGTTCCCTTTTCTCCACATCCTCTCCAGCATTTATTGCTTGTAGACTTTTGGATTACAGCGGGGGAGGGAGGAGAGAGGGGGGAGGGAGGGGTTTCTGGAGGGGAGCATATGTAAACCCATGGTGATATGACACTGTATGGCAAAAACAATAAAAGGGAGAAAAAAAAAGGAAAAAAAAATAAAGCTATTGCCATGAATCTCAAAAAAAAAAAAAAAAGAAAGAAAGCCTTCCTTAGTGATCAATGCAAAGAAATAGAGGAAAGCAACAGAATGGGAAAAACTAAAGATCTCTTAAAGAAAATCAGAGATACCAAGGGAGCATTTCATGCCAAGATGGGCTTGATAAAGGACAGAAATGGTATTGACCTAACAGAAGCAGAAGATATTAAGAGGTGGCAAGAATACACAGAAGAACTTTACAAAAAAAGATCTTCACAACTCAGATAATCAAGATGTTGTAGTCACTCACACTTATCAAGAGCCAGACATCCTGGAAGGTGAAGAAGTCAAGTGGGCCTTAGAAAGCCTTACTACAAACAAAGCTAGTAGAGAGAAGGAATTTCAGTTGAGCTACTTCAAATCCTACTAGTAGGTAGTGTCATCCAAATCTGGTGTTAAAAACTAAGAAATAAGAAATATATTGGATGTTATTTAAGCAAGCCAGGTACAGGGGGTGGTTAATCTCCTAATCCAAGCACAGACGTGGTCAGTAATAAACATGCTTAATGCCAAATGATCAGAGGAGAAGCTAGGCTAAAATTTGTTCAGAAGACCAGGAACCCACCTGATGGAAGGTAAGTGGGTGTCGAACAAGTCCTTTAGATCAAAACAGTACCTGGAGTTGAGTATGGCAATCAGCCTGGGGTAGAATCTGAGATGCTGATAAAATACCAGCTGGGCATGATTAGAAACAAAACTAGCCAAAACTCATCTCTCTGAGAACAGGGGCTAGCCCTGCTTTATCTTTACGTCCCCAGAGCATTAGGAATTGGCAACGTGCCTGTGAATGAACTAAGAAGAAAGAATTGGTATCTCAGGAGAAATATGCAAACACAGAGCATTTAAACTTGGGCTTTCATTGATAGTTTCACTCTGCTGGGAAGTGCGTTTTGATCTTCAAAAGATCTCTCCTGATAGCAGAATTTTAGTTTCAATGGAGTAATATCTATATTTCATTCTCAGAAACCAAGGGTTTTCTAATGCAAATATTTATCAAAAGTCTGGAAAAATGTTCACTTTTCAAGGAAAATTAAATTATGCCATGTAATCCATTTAAAAAAAGATGAGTCAAGGCCTGGGTAGTAATCATGTAACAGATTTACAGGAGGAACACAGGAGGCAGTGTTTCCACAACCACTGGCTTTCTGTCTCTCCCTCTCTCAAGCATCACTATGAACAAAGCTAGGGAAGGTGATGGAAATCCAGCTGAGTTATTACAAGCCCTAAAACATGATGCTGTTACAGTGCTGTTCATAGTGAATTTAAATACAGTGCTGTTCTTTAAGTGCATTTGTTAACAGTGAAGCATCACTATGAACAAAGCCAGTGGAGGTGACAGAATTTCAGCTGAGCTATTTCAAATCCTACAAGATGATGCTATTGAAGTGCTGCACTCAATATGCCAGCAAATTTGGAAAACTCAGCAGTGGCCACAGGACAGGAAAAGGTTAGTTTTCATTTCAATCCCAAAGAAAGGCAATGCCAAAGAATATTCAAACTACAGCACAATTGCATTCATCTCACATGCTAGCAAAGCAATGCTCAAAGTTCTCCAAACTAGGCTTCAACAGTATGTGAACTGAGAACTTCCAGATGTTCAAGCTGGATTTAGAAAAGGCAGAGGAACTAGAGATCAAATTGCCAACATTCATTGGATCATAGAAAGAGCAAGAGAACTCCAGAAAAACATCTGCTTTAGTGACTATTTCAAAGCCTTTGACTATGTGGATCACAACAAACTGTGGACAATTCTGGAAGAGATGGGAATACCAGACCACCTGACCTGCCTCTTGAGAAATGTGTATGCAGGTCAAGAAGCAACAGTTAGAACTGGATATGGAACAATGGACTGGTTTCAAATCAGGAAAGGAATACATCAAGGCTGTACACTGTCACCCTGCTTATTTAACTTATATGCAGAGTACATCATGTAAAATGCTGGGCTGGATGAAACACAAGCTGGAATCAAAATTGCCAGGAGAAGTATCAATAACCTCAGATATGCAGACGACACCATCCTTATGGCAGAAAGCAAAGAAGAACTGAGGAGCCTCTTGATAAAAGTGAAAGAAGAGAGTAAAAAAGCTGGCTTAAAGCTCAACATTCAGAAAACTAAGATCTTAGCATCCGGTCTCATCACTTCATAGCAAATAGATGGGGAAACAGTGGAAAGTGTGGCTGACTTTATTTTTCGGGCGCCAAAATCACTGCAGATGGGGACTGCAGCCATGATATTAAAAGACACTTGCTCTTTTAAAGAAAAGTTATGACCAAAATAGATAGCACATTTAAAAGCAGAGATGTTACTTTGTCGACAAAGGTCCATCTAGTCAAAGCTATGGTTCTTCCAATAGTCACATATGGATGTGAGAGTTGGACCATAAAGAAAGCTAAGCAGCAAAGAACTGATGCTTTTAAACTGGAGAAGACTCTTGAGAGTCCCTTGGACTGCAAGGAGATCAAACCAGCCAATCCTAAAGGAAATCAACCCTGAATATTCAATGGAAGAGCTAATGCTGAAGCGGAAGCTCCAATACTTCGGTCACCTGATACAAAGAACTGAATCACTGGAAAAGACCCTGATGCTGGGAAAGATTGAAGGCATGAGGAGGAGACAACCGAGGATAACATGGTTGGATGACATCACCAACGTGATGAACATGCGTTTGAGCAGGCTCCAGGAGTTGGTGTTGGACAGGAAAGCTTGGCATGCTGCAGTCCATGGGGTCCCAAAGAGTCAGACATGACTGAGCAACTGAAGAGAACTCCCATCTCTCATCTTGTACCTGTGTATGCACGTGCTTGCTTCACTAACACTGGAGTTTGTTAAATGCTTTTTTGTTGGGGTTTTTTTTGGGGGGAGGGGAGGCTAGGATTCTTGAAAGCTACTGGTAAATAAGCCACTAACCAGTGCAGGAGACTTAAAAGAGACACAGGTTCAATCCTGGGGTTGGGAAGATTCTCCTGGAGAAGGGCATGGCAACCCACTCCAGTATTCTTGCCTGGAGAGTCCCATGGACAGAGGAGACTAGTGGGCTACAGTCCATGGGGTCACAAAGAGTCGGACATGACTGAAGCAACTTAGCACACAGCACACTTAAAGGATACATCAGATAGAGAACAAGTAAGATTGATAAATAAAATTTAGAAATCTTAAGGATACAAATTACCTGATTATATGTTTTCTGATATAGCATATTACAGATAATACTAAATATACTTAGCAAAATTTAAACATTTATAGACTAAAAATTACATCTATGAAAGCAAAAAAAAATCCTTCCTATAATAAAATATGTTCTTTGAAGACCAGATTATGGGCATAGGATAGTAGCGTATTATTAATAAGTTAAAAGGGAAAAGATATTAGTAAGCTGATAAAGAGTTACTAAATTTACATTAGAACCAACCATTCAGAAGACTGATACAAAGTAGACGAGTGTCAACTAATTTATTATAAAGGTGACAGATAAAATGAATCAATCTGTCAGCTATTACAAGGATTATTCTTCTGTCCCCATGTGTACACAGATAGTAATATTACTTAGTATCATCCTTTAAAAATATAAATCCTCACAAAAATTTCTGCCATGTAAATCTAGTTTTCTAAATGAAAACTGCCTAGTAGTTAAAGTATACATTTTGTATTGCTTTCCAAAATCTTTCAAACTAAAGCCTAAGTCCTATCTTCCTCAATTTTGATTAAAACGGAGAGAGCTTAAAGTTGCCTTTCATTTGTTCTTCACTGAGATAAAACTGAAAAAAAAAATTAGTGGGTAAATGAAATTTTATAAAAGTCACAAACAGTTGCTGATATATCACCTTATATTAGGAGCAGTGAATGATGCATAGACATTTCTAAATTCAAAGCTAACAAATTAAATTGTGAAGTTTAACTTAATATTGTCCAACTGTTACACATTTACCTGGAGAAGCAGAAGTCTCATCTTTATTTGGAAATGTACAGTTTGCAAAAATGCAGACAAAACATCTGAAGAAAGAGTAAAAAATAGTATGTCCAATCATCCATTTATTCCAGTTATTCATAGAAATAGTAATATATCTAGAAGTTCAGATATTAAAAACTAGTAGAGGTAAATATAAGAACATTCTACGTATTTTATGCTAGCTATATCAAACATTTTTGTACACCTAAACTTGCAAATTTCCAGGTGGAATTCTCAGTTTTATTCAAATACTTAGACAGTCAAACCTTATTAGCCCTGAAAAACAGATAGCAAGTTAATCTATAAAGTCAGAAAAATCTCCCTGTTTGTTACTGAAAACTGCTTTACTATGTAAAAGACATGTATAATCCTTTCTATCTTTATTTTTAAAAACATTCTGAACTTTTCATTTGTTTGCTGCTCAGTAAACCAATTCCTTTGGCTTCCATGATATCATCCTCTCATTTGTTGTCTACTATTTTCACTGTTTATCCTCACATATCTGCATTTCCTTTTTTTCTCTGCTTGTGTAATTTATGTTTTCAGCATTTTTGTCTTGGCTACATTGATTTTTCTCAGTCTATGTTAGTCAGTCATTCTCAATAAAAATGGTACATTTGAAGATTTGTTGGGGCATTATTGGTTGTCCTAAAACTAGAGGTATGTTTAATTGGCAGGACCAGTTTGTCCTGCTGTCAGTGGGGTAGTCCTTGAAACAGAAGATGGCTCAGAGCCTGAACAACTTTAAATGTTTCACCAGACACTCATGGTAGTAAACATGTTTTTCTATTCTGGGGTGAGCATCTAACTCCAGTTTATACATAAAGTCCAGTTGACGCTTAACCTAGGATGCAACTGTAATTTCTTTTGTTTAGAAGAATAACCTGAAATACCTGAAGTCTCCTTCCTTTTCCTCTTTTGCTCCCTGCAATGCAAGTCTGACACTAAATCTACACTGTTGGGTCAAACTTCACTAAGAGCATGTGTGTGTATGTGTTCTAGTCACTCTGTCGTGTCCAACTCTTTTGTGACCCCAGGACTGTGGTCGCCCAGGTTCCTCTGTCCATGGTATTCTCCAGGCAAGAATACTGAAGTGGGTTGCCTTTTCTTCTCCAGGGGATCTTCCTGACCCAGGGATCCAACCCAGGTCTCCCAGGTTTGGAATTGCAGGTGTATTCTTTACTGTCTGAGCCACAAGAGAAGCCACCACAACCCCTGAGTTTCAATAATTCTCTAGAAAAACTTACAGAACTCAGGAATGTGCAATACTTCCAACTACAGTTTTTATTTTAACAGAAAAGTATACAAATCATAGCCAGCTAAAGGGGAGATTCATAAGATGAAGTCTGGATCGGTCCCAAACACTAATGCATCAGCATCTTGTCACACTGATTTGTGACAGTACACACTCAGAGTGCAGTTAACTGGAAGCTCACCCAAGCCTCCCAATCTAGACTTTTTCTTGGGATTTCATCACACAGGCACACCAGACTGAATTGTTGGCCTAATAATTTATTCAGCGTCCTGCCCTCTCCCTCCCTGATGTCAATCAGACATCAAATAATTCAAAACCTTCTAATTACAAGATTGAGTCTTTCTATTATGGTCCCCCTCACCCTGAGTCATCTCATTAACGTAAACTATGCCCCTCAACTTACTAGCATAAACTCAGGACTTGCCTGAGTGTACATTCAGTTCAGTCGCTCAGTCATGTCTGACTCCTTGCGACCCCATGAATCGCAGCACGCCAGGCCTCCCTGTCCATCACCAAATCCCAGAGTCCACCCAAACCCATGTTCATCAAGTTAGTGATGCCATCCAGCCATCTCATCCTCTGTTGTCCCCTTCTTCTCCTGCCTCCAATCCTTCCCAGCATTAGGGTCTTTTCCAATGAGTCAACTCTTCACATGAGGTGGCCAAAGTATTGGAGTTTCAGCTTCAACATCAGTCCTTCCAATGAACACCCAGGACTGATCTCTTGTAAGATGGACTGGTTGGATCTCCTTGCAGTACAAGGGACCCTCAAGAGTCTTCTCCAACACCACAGTTCAAAAGCATCAATTCATTGGTGCTCAGCCTTTTTCACTGTCCAACTCTCACATCCATACATGACTACTGGAAAAACCATAGCCTGGACTAGGCAGACCTTTGTTGGCAAAGTAATGTCTCTGCTTTTCAACATGCTATCTAGGTTGGTCCTAACCTTCCTTCCAAGGAGTAAGCGTCTTTCAATTTCATGGCTGCAATCACCATCTGCAGTGATTTTGGAGCCCAAAAAAATAAAGTCTGACACTGTTTCCACTGTTTCTTCATCTATTTGCCATGAAGTGATGGGACCAGATGCCATGATCTTAGTTTTCTGAATGTTGAGCTTTAAGCCAACTTTTTTACTCTCCTCTTTCGGATTCATCAAGAGGCTCTTTAGTTCCTCTTCATTTTCTGCCATAAGGGTGGTGTCATCTGCATATCTGAGGTTATTGATATTTCTCCCAGCAATATTGATTCCAGCTCGCACTTCCTCGAGCCCAGCGTTTCTCATGATGTACTGTGCATATAAGTTAAATAAGCAAGATGACAATATACAGCCTTATTAGAGCAAAACTAAGGCACTCTTGTCATTCTTGAAATTTCAAGTATTTGGAGGCTCTGTCCCAGAACCAGGGGTAAAGACCAGATAATTCTTTATTACATGATACTCCTTATTATCTTTCCTTATATCAGACTGTCATCATCTTTCCAAAGTGTTGTGCTCATTTAAATTATGCCCCCACCTCCAACTCCGTTCAGCTTCATATCTGTGTTCTGCAATTCTGCCAGAGTAATCTGGCTTAAATGCCATCTGGATGGTGTCATTCCTCTCTTTAAATCCTTTATTGATTCCCTGAATTTATCAAAGAAATCTAGACTCCTTCGTGTAGCACACAGCGCTCTCTGAGAGCTTCACTGCTAAGTTCTCTAGTCTTACACACATCTCAAACTACTTTATCCACTTAAAAGAACTCATCTAATTGTATATCCCTACTAAAGTAACTGTCATTCCTCTCTTGGGTGTAGTTGCTTATTCTATGTTCATTTTTAAAAAACCTTTCCCTCCCTCCACTCCTAACTGTCTGCACAGATTAGGTGAAATTAAATCTTTTTTGTTCTACCCACTTTGGGTGAATTTCCATTATTTTCTGTTCACCTGAGGCTCTGTACATTTTTTTTTGGCACATTATTTTCTTGTAAAAATTATTTATGTAAAGGTCCACACTGAAAAATGCCCCTGTGGGTTTGTAAGAGGAACCGACATATTCAAGTGAGCATTATGGCTTCCAGCCTACATCAAAGGTGGTCATGTCACGTGTTTAAGTCCCAATCTAAGAGATATAAGAAGTGTTATGTAAGACTTCTAAGAAGTGTCCTCAGTACTGATGATCCCACCCTCTACCTTCTTTTCTCTGGTTAAAAATACGCAGACTGGAACCAAAGGTATCATAAAGTGGAAGTCACATGTAATGGAAGGTGACATGACCAACAAAAGGAATTATGTACTGGATAATTACTGTATTTATCATCTTTGCACTAACTACTTGATAATTTTTTTCTCTCATAAGAGAGAACTAAATGTCTATCTTGTTGAACAGCTATTATTTTGGTCACTCCAGCCAAATGCAATACTGATTGCTATTCTTCTCACAAAGTATAAGCTCTTATTATCATCTTATTTTCTAGGAACAAGGATAGCTAGAACAGTATGTACTCAATAACTGTTCACTGAAATGAAACAAAATATAGATGTAAAAGCAATTGATTTCTTTCATAAGAAGAGACAATGAAGCACTTGTCCAATTCTTTATAATAAATTAAGTCCACTGAAATAGGTGTTTGGATAATGACAATTTTAGGTTACAAATATGCAAAATAAATACATAAAATTGGCCGAATAAGTAACAATCTCTTAGATAAAAATTACACATTTGGAAAGCTAACCAAGATACTCAAAGGGCAAAATCTATTATAAAATTAATAATATATTTGTATATTTCAATAGAAGTGGCTAAGTTAGTATTGGATAGCTTAAGGTAAAAATACTATTAATCAATATTCAAATTAGAGAAAACTACTTTGGTTTATTCATTTTGTTTGCACTCAGTGTGGTATTTCTTTGCCAACGTCAAATCCAATGTTTACTTCTTTTGGTTTCTATTCTATCACTCCCTCTTAGTTTTCCTCTACTTCACAGACTCTCTTCTCAGACTCGATTGCTGGTTCTTCTGTTTCTGCTCAGACCCCAAGTGCTGGAGTACCCTAGGTCCTTCCTATTACACCCACACTCCTGGGAATCTCTCAGGGTCCCACACAGTGTTAGTTATTCATCTGTAAGTCTGTATCTACTAAATCAGTGTTTCCACCCTGGACCTAATCTGAAATTCTAGATTTGTCTATCCAAATTGCTACTTTAATACCCAGTAGTCATCTAAGACTTACCATGTACAAAACAGAATTACTGAAATCCTACAGAAATTACCTTCCCCAAACAAATCTGCTTTTATGCTCACGTTACTTTTCAGTAGACATTGATCCAGTAGCTCATGTCAAAAACTAGATCATGTTCCTAATGTGCTTTAGTCATCATATCCATTTACACTACATGCAAGATTTAACTTTAAAAAATATCTACATTTCTTGAATATATCCAGTTCTTTCCATATAATCTAAAATTATTCTATTTCAAATCAACATCTCACTCACCTGGACCACTAAAATAGGATCTACACAAAGTCATCTTTTATTTTGTTCTAGGACTCCTGGTTTACCTTACAAACCATTCTCCATATGCCAGTCAATATTATGGTTTTTAAGTGTATAAAAGAACATGCCATTTCTCTACTTAAAATCAGACATTTATTAAATGTTGCAAAAGAATAAATCTGAGTGGGGAAATTCTAAGTGAATATAACTTAAATGTAGCAGGTTTGAACTGGGTCAGATTTGAGCAAAATGCTAACTTGGTATCAGACAACCGCTCATTTTATGAAGTACAACCACAGAGAAAGTATTTCATCTCATTGAAATTTCGACTCTTATTGGGTATACATGATAATAGAAGTGAAAGTGTTAATCTCTCGGTTGTGTCCGATTCTTTGCAACCTCATGGACTACAGCCGATCAGGATGGGTAGCCATTTCTTTCTCCAGCGGATCTTCCCAACTCAGGAATTAAAACTGAGTCCTCTGCACTGCAGGCAGATTCTTTAAGGTGATACCAAATAAGTGCATCAACATCACACTTTTCAGAGCAAGAAACTATTCACAGGTCTCATAAAGTGTGAAAGATTAAGTTGGCTATAAAAATCAAATATAATGTCTATTTCTTAATAACATGGAACACATTCTTACAAATAGAGTGATTATTCTAGTCTTGATAAAAGGAAGATGAAAATTATAAAACAGCTGAATTAAAAAACATTAAAAATTCCTTATATATCACTCATATATTTACAAAATATGACTTCAATACCAGCAATAAAGTCATATACCTTATTCATATCAGTGAATAAAGTTGGTGAATCGTGGAACATTATCACACACAAAAACAATTCACCGAATACAGGCTGTAAAAGGATGATAATCTTATGCTGACATTGAATCATATGCTAACAATGAATAAAACTGATGACTTGGTTTCTCATCTATTGCTTACTTATTAGCTTGACCTATTTCTCATTCAAATCTAGTAAGAAAAATTATTTTTCTTGGATTTTTTCCTAATGAAAGCTGTAATAAAATAATTTCTTAAATATAGAACAAAGGAAGTTTTACTTTCATTTTGCTTCATATTTAGAGACCCACTTCTCTAGATGCAGTATGCTTCTTCTTCCCAAATTATCATGTTATCCCTGGAAAATCAGAGAATATTCATAAACAAAGTTATCTAGCCTTAAATTTCTAGGTCAACTTCTTGTTATGGAAAATTCACTTTGTTCACCACTATATCAGTTTCCATTTGCTGTACCTAGTTGCTCAGTCATGTCTGACTCTGTGTCCCCATGGACTGTAGCCCACCAGGCTCCTCTGTCCATGGGGATTCTCCAGGCAAGAATACTGGAGTGGGTTGCCATGCTCTCCTCCAGAGAATCTTGCTACTAAAACATTTTACCACAAACTTAATGGCTTAAAACAATTTTTTCATCTTGCCATTCTAGAGCTCAAAAGATTAAGTCTCATTAAGTTAAAAGAAGGTGTCAGCAGGGTGGCATTCCTTCTGGAAATAATAGGAAACACTTTGTTTCCTTATCTCTTCCTGCTCCAATGACACCTGCTTCCTTTGGCTTCTGTCCTCTTCCTTCCATCATCACAGCCAGAGCCATCTGGCCAAGTGCTTCTCAGGTCGCCACCTCCCTGTTCTCTCTTCTGTCTCCCACTTTCACTGTTAAGGTCCTTTGTGATTACAATGAGCCTGCTTTGTCTGTTTGGGCTACAACAGCAAAATACCAGAGACTGGGTGGCTTATAAACAATAGTTTATTTCTCACAGTTCTGGATGCTGTGAAGTCCAAGATCAAATCTATGGCAGTTTGCAATTTTTTCGCTGTAGCTTCACTTGGCAGAAGGGGCAAGGAGTTCTCTAGGACTCTATGATTAAGGCACCAATTCCAATTCTGAGCTCTAACCTCATGCCCTAATTACCTCCCAAAGGCCACCCCCGCTTCAACACCATCACAACGAGATTAGGATTCAAAATATGAATCTGGGAGTGAGAGGCACAATCACTCAGCCCATAGCAGAGTCCAACAGGATAATTCAGGATAAATACCCTCATTCAAGCTCAGCTGAGTAGCAACCTCTATTCCATCTGCTGCTTTAATTACCCTTTGCACATAACCTAATGTATTCACAACCTTCTAGTATTGGGACTTGTACATCTTTGAGGAGCTGTTATTCTACCTACTGCAGTCACAAACCTGGTGTACGACTTCCACTGGTTGTCAAGAGATATAGAGAGATATATTTTAGAACTCAATTAAACTTAAAAAGTATAAGTGGCATGTTGAAAATTAGTTTTCCCTCTCCCAGATAAAACACATATTTATTCACCTAACACTCACCCATCAAAACATTTATTAGGTACCCACTGTACCCACAACACTGAGGATTACTCACAAAACAAGACAGACAAACTTCTCATTTTGATGATGTTTCAAGGGGAAGGTACACTGGAATTGATGTGACTGTTACAGAGCTATGCCCAAAACTATGGTATTTACTAGAAATCCCCACATAGTTAGCAGTGGTTGGTCCATTAAAAGAGATGGAGAATGATTTTCGCTAAAAGAACCATCTCCCACCAATGAAACACTGGATACTGAGGCAAATGGAGACATTATCTGGATCCTTCTAGCAGAGTTCAAATCACATCATAGGAAAACTCAGTCTGGTTTTAGCACACTTTGAGGTAAAAACTCAATTTTTTGAAAAGTCACCGGGATGTCTGCTTTAACCATAGCAGGTAAACACTCAGATTGTTACACTAGTGATCAGATTGTTATAAGACACATCAAAGACATGAAGAGAAGAGTAATGGTGGTTTTTACTCCAATAACAAAGCAGTATAGTGTATAACCAATCTAGGGAGAACATTAAGCTCTGTGGGAGCAGTGCTACAGTTTGAAGCCATTTTCATTGTTACTATAGAAACAGCAAAATGTCAACTATTTTTAGAGCTTTGTTCTAAGATTCAACCAGCCATGCTAGTTATCAGTATGTTTAAAGATGCCGGAAACATATGCCAAGTAATGTAGCTAGAAATTTAAGTTTGTAAGGCAATTTATTTCTTCTAGAACATTTTAATAATATGCATGGCCCCTACATATAATGCTATTTATGCAATTAAATATCCACACTTTATAAGAAATTATATAAACAAGTATTTTTATATAGACATAGTTAATAAGTTACCTCCACATATGGTTTTTCAAGGGTGAGTGTAACATTATAGTGCTCACAGCTATAAACACCATAATTAACTTGGTACACAGACACCCAATTAGTTGGCCTGTTATCACTTAGCTAATTTCTTTCACCTTCAATAAACAGCTATTGAAAGACAGACACCCCACTAGGTTCTGGAAACATAAGGATGACAAAAGTGCCATATTTTCCCCCAAGTACACATTTCTAAACATGAATTTGACCTTAAGATGCATTATATTATAAAACATGACAAAAATTTTAGGACAAACAAATGTTAATTAAGAAGATTGTCTCCAAAAATAAAATGTCTCCAAGAAGCAAAAATGAAGAATGGATTCATGTTTAACTGTGCAATTTCCTTTATGTTTGATGCTTAATGAAGCTCCTCTGGCAAACAAGAATCTAAAACCCATCTGTGCAGTATACTTTACATATTTGTATGTAATGGAAAATTAGTAACTTTTATGATTTTATGGGCAAGACATAAAGCATGCAATTAGCAAAAATGATACAGTTATAGAAATTCTGAATTACTAAAAGTAGTGCTCACTCATTACTATGTATGTACAAAATGTTTATTATTCAGGACCTTAATCTTCTCTATACACATTTTGAGGTTTTACAGACAAATGTAATTATTGAAACCAATTTGAGAAAAAGTGATCTGGCTAATTATTCTCACACAGATTAACTTCTTAGATTACAGCTGAGGCCTCCTGAGTTCTGTAGATAGAGACAACTAATTGAGAGTAACGCAGTGGGAAGAAATTTTGTGGGAAAAATATCCTCACTTAGAGCGACTTAGACACCATTGTTACACAATCTTGACTGACAAGTAAAAAGTCAAGTTATTAGACTAATATATCTAATTTAAACAGATTAAAATCAATACAGTTGACCCTTGAACAACTTGAGAGTGTTTATTCCCATATAATTTATAGCTGGCTCTCCCTATCCAGGGTTCTTCTGCATTAGCAGATTCAAGCAACTGAGGACCATGTAGTACTGTAGTATTTACTAGTGAGAAATATCTGTATTAAGTGGATCTGGACAGTTCAAATCCATCAACTGTATTTTGAAATCAAGATGATAAATGATCGTACTGCTTCAGTTCAATCACTGAGTGATTCAGTCACTCAGTCATGTCTGACTCTTTGCAACCCCATGAATCGCAGCACACGAGGCCTCCCTGTCCACCACCAACTCCGCAGTCCACACAAATCTACATCCATCAAGTCAGTGATGCCATCCAGCCATCTCATCCTCTGTCATCCCCTTCTTCTCCTGCCCCCTATCCTTCCCTACATTAGGGTCTTTTCAAATGAGTCAACTCTTCGCATGAGGTGGCCAAAGTATTGGAGTTTCAGCTTCAGCATCAGTCCTTCCAATGAACACCCAGGACTGATCTCCTGTACGATGGACTGGTTGGATCTCCTTGCAGTCCAAGGGACCCTCAAGAGTCTTCTTCAACACCACAGTTCAAAAGCATCAATTCTTCGGTGCTCAGCTTTCTTCACCATCCAACTCTCACATCCATACATGACTACTGGAAAAACCATAGCCTTGACGAGACGGACCTTTGTTGGCAAAGTAAATATCTCTGGTCATAACCTTCCTTCCAAGGAGTAAGTGTCTTTTAATTTCATGGCTGCAATCACCATCTGCAGTGATTTTGGAGCCCAAAAAAATAAAGTCTGAGACTTTTTCCACTGATTCCCCAGCTATTACCCATGAAGTGATGGGACCAGACGCCGTGATCTTAGTTTTCTGAATGTTGAGCTTTAAGCCAACTTTTTCACTCTCCTCTTTCACTTTCATCAAGAGGCTTTTTAGTTCCTCTTCACTTTCTGCCATAAGGGTGGTGTCATCTGCATATCTGATGTTATTGATATTTCTCCCGGCAATCTTGATTCCAGCCTGTGCTTCTTCCAGCCCAGTGTTTCTCATGATGTACTCTGCATGTAAGTTAAATAAGCAGAGTGACAATATACAGCCTTGATGTACTCCTTTTCCTATTTGGAACCAGTCTGTTGTTCCATGTCCAGTTGTAACTGTTGCTTCCTGACTTGCATACAGGTTTCTCAAAAGACAGATCAGATGGTCTGGTATTCCCATCTCTTGAAGAATTTTCTACAGTTTATTGTGATCCACACAGTCAAAGGCTTTGGTATAGTTAATAAAGCAGAAATATATGTTTTTCTGGAACTCTCTTGCTTTTTTGATGATCCATCGGATGCTGGCAGTTTGATCTGTTTCCTCTGCCTTTTCTAAAACCAGCTTGAACATCTGGAAGTTTGCAGTTCACGTATTGCTGAAGCCTGGCTTGGAGAATTTTGAGCATCACTTTACTAGCATGTACTGATTAGTTAATTAAAATTGCTATCCATTGGTTAAGAGGTGATAGACAAGCTTTGACGGCAAAAAAAAAGGTAAAGAAAAGTATATATGTGTGGTGGGGGGGTGAAGAATGGTACTGAAATGAGGTCAATTGCTATCTCCCTGAAACATTAACATGCAAAAAGCATTTTACAGGATTTCAAAAAAACTTGTACAGATACCTACATATTTTAAAATGACATTTACTGTTACTTTTAATGGGTCACATTACCTAACTGAAGTATTTAAAAACAGTTAATAGAATTATCCAGATAATTGCACTTCAATCTCTAGCAGAAAATAATGTCCTCTCTGGAGCTGCCCTCTGTGGAAGACCATTGCCCCCACCCGCAGTTATACCCACTAACTGGGGCAACTTGCTTGTGGTTACCAGGGATATACAAAGGCCTCATCCTTATTAATATCTCAATCAATTTCCTATGTATTTCCTATAGTACCTCATATTAATTTACATGACAAGTCCAAAGCTTTCTGTGGGATCAACTGATTGTTCGTTTTTTTGGTTTTTTTTTAGTTGCTAAGTTGTGTCCAACTCTTTGCAACCCCAAGAACTGTAGCCCATCAGGCTTCTCTATCCATGGGATTTCCCAGGCAAGGATATTGGACTGGGTTGCCATTTCCTTCTCCAAAGGAGCTTCCCAACCTGAACTCGGGTCTCCTGCATTACAGGCAGATTCTTTACTGTCTGAGCCAGCAGGAATGCCTGGGATCAACTGATGCCTCTGTTAAAATGAACTGTTCTTCAGCTTCTCCCTTTGTTGACTCTTTTTCCCTCACACCCTTACCAGGAATTTCTCCTAGAGCCTTTTTCCTGTAATCCTTTTACACTCAAATCTTCCATCACAGGGACTCCCCTGATGGTCTAGTGGCTAAGATTCTGATCTCCCAAGGCAGGGCACAAGGTTTCGGTCCCTGATCAGGGAACTAGATTCCACTAGATTCCACATGCTGCAACTAAGACTTGGCACAGTCAAATAAATAAACTTCTCTTTAATCTTCATCACAAGAGTCTGTTTCCAGGGAACCTTAATAAATCCCTTAAAGGTATCTGGAGAGCTAGAGACAGGCTATATAACAAAACAAGCAGAGGGCTGAAAAAAGTAGGTTTTCAGCCCCTATTTATTTTTTTTATTACTGATTAACACTTATAGATCTCACATACTGCCTGTCTGCTTTAATAAGGATTATCCATGAAAATGAATGTATTATTTTGCATACCCGTTTCTACTAAAATAAGGAATGTGTAGCCAAACTCACACTCTTGAGCTTATTTTTTTGCATTGATTATCTATGTAACTGACATCATGGTAATGCCTTAGTTGGTAGTGTTTCACTTTATTTTGTAATATACAAAGTATATATAACATAATTTGTGCATTACAGAGCCAAGAATGTCCCTCAGGAAATAATTTACATTTTTCTTTAATAATCAAAAATCTGTTTACAAAATGTGAGTTAAAGGTGTACACACTATCTTTATTGTATAATTTCTGTTATCATCACTACAAGAGACCATACATTTCTGTACCCTCATATAATTCCTCAGTGCCTAGCACAAAGTACGATTACAATAAATGAATGAATTGATGAATAAAAGTTAGATGGTTTTTATACTGAGCTATCGTATTTATTAATAACTGGCAAACAGTATTAAGTGAAGTTCAACTAACATTTACACATTACTTTCTATATGCTACTTCTTATGGTAGTAAATGGAGCAGACTGGTGTATAGGAAAGAATCTAGTTACAAGGTCAGATTAAGCTGAGTTCAAACCTCAACTTGGTCATTTACTGACATGACTTTTTTAAGTTAATGAAATACTTCATTTATTTCCATTATAATCTTTTGTTTTATTTATTTCTTATTCTCCCCCATTTCCTTCACCCCCTATTTCTTGCTTCCTTCCTTAACTGCTAATTAGGGTCTTAAATACTAACTTAATACTAATACTTAAATACTAATTAGGGTCTATCCACTATACCAACCACTATGTGGGTATTACAAATATGATTGTGAGCAACATAATTTTTTAACCTCAAATTTAACGTTCTCTGTAACTCAATCTAAGAGTGTTTGGGGAAGATTTCCCAGGACAGACCTTATCAAAGACAAGTTCAAAAATATGATTAAGGTGTTATTTTGGTAAGATATGGAGAGAGTGCCTGAAGAAGAGGGAGAAATTCCAGGCAGTGGTTATCAGTAAGGAATTGTGCAGAGGTATGGAGACAACTGAACCCAGAGTACAATGGAAACTCAGTGCATCATAATCTTCTTAGAATCATGTATTATGAGTAAAAGATACACACTCAAGTCTAACAAAGAAAGAGGGATATGAGATAAGTATCCATGGGTGTCTAACAGAATTCAAGAGGAGAAAGGCAGCCAGTATATGAGCGACTGGAATCGATTACAGGCAAGCCAACCTGAGCAGACTGCTCATTTGAGACCACATAGTGTTTTTTCTCGGCTTCATTTAGCATCTTTGTTTCAGTCTTTCTCACAGCTCCTATTTGCTCTTTTTTTCTCCATGTACAGTGGAAAAATTGCTTTGCTATCTACACCACTACTCACATTTCAGAGACTCGGCAGAATCTGACAAGAGGCTCTTTTCCCTAAATCCAGGTTACTGCAAGTAAAAGTTCCCATAGGATCAGATGCCTTTCATAAGTCCAGCCCTACTCTAAGTGAGCTGGATAGGGGTGACAGTTTGGATAATGTGGCCCAAGCTGAGGGCTTGTTTCTACGGAAAGTGGTTTTTGAAGGAGGATTGCCTCTGTGACTAGAACACAGAGGATGACCATTGGGTGAAGGAAAGAATGGGGTTGGGCAGGAGAGAGACAAAACAATTCATTATCTTCTAAGTTACAGGGAGGACTTTGTACTTTATGCTGGAGGTAGGGAAACAGAACCCTGTATGAAAATGAGTTATGATTGAGGAAGGAGTTTGTCAAGTCTGTCTATTGTCCTCCTGTTAATGTAACTTATATGCAGAGCACATCATTAGATATGCCAGGCTGGATGTGTTACAAGCTGGAATCAAGACTGCTGGGAGAAATATCAACAACCTCAGATATGAGGATGTGAAAATCACTTAGTCGTGTCCGACTCTTTGCAATCCCACAGACTCTATAGTCCATGGAATCCTCCAGGACAGAATACTGGAACTGGTAGCTTTCCCTTCTCCAGGGGATCTTCCCAACCCAGGGACAGAACCCAGGTCTCCTGCATTGCAGGTAGATTTTCTACCATCTGAACCACAAGCAAAGCCCAAGAAAACTGGAGTGGGTAGCCTATCCCTCCAGCAGATCTTCCCTATCCAGGAAATGAACCAGGGTCTCCTTCATTACAGGCGAATTCTTTACCAACTGAGCTATCAGGGATACCACTGTAATGGCAGAAAGTGAAGAGGAACTAAAGAGCCTGTTGATGAGGGTGAAGAAAGAGAGTGAAAAAAGCGGTTTAAAACTCAATATTAAAAAAAAAACTAAGATCACAGCATCCAGTCCCATCACTTCATGGCAAATAGAAGGGGAAAAGGTAGAAGCTGTGACAGATTTCCTCTTCTTGGGCTCTAAAATCACTGCAGATAGTGACTACAGCCATGAAATTAGAAGATGATTTGCTTCCTGGCAGGAAAGCTATGACAAACCTAGACAGTGTACTAAAAAGCAAAGACATCACTTTGCCAACAAAGGTCCACATAGTCAAGGCTATGGTCTTTCAATAGTCACATACAGTTGTGAGAGCTGGACCATAAAGAAGGCAGAGTGCCGAAGAACTGATGCCTTCAAACTGGGGTGCTGGATAAGACTCTTGAGAGTCCCTTGGACAGCAAGAAGATCAAACCAGTCAGTCCTAAAGGTAATCAACCCTGAATTCTCATTGGAAGGGCTAATGCTGAAGCTGAAGCTCCAATACTTGGTCACCTGATGTGACCAGTCAACTAATTGGAAAAGACCCTGGTGCTGGGAAAGACTGAAGGCAGAAGGAGACGAGGGCGACAGAAGATGAGATGGTTGGATGGGATCACTGATGCAACAGACATGAACCAGAGCAACCTGCAGGATGTGGTGAAGGGCAGGGAAGCCTGGCCTGCTGCAGTTCATGGGGTAACAGAGTTAGACATGACTTGGCAACTGAACAACAATGAAAAACAGAGATTTGAAAGTGACAAGATTTTTTTTTTATTTTAAGAAAGCGTACCCTGTATGTCCAGCACAGTACAGGGAGATTTGACTAGCCTGTGTGAAATACAACTCACTAGTGGCCACAGTTAAATAGTTTATGGAGACTAGAAATGAAAGCAGGTCACAAGGAAAACTGCAAAGAGCCTAAAGGATTTACATTGTCCTCAGGGTTACCATTAATGTTTTTATCAGAGTGCATCCAGGATTTGGGAATTTAAAATACCAATAATTTGTGGGTTATCTTTAATAAAAATACATTATAAAAATTAAATTAAGAATAACTGCAGATAAACAGTGAACTTAGATATTTGCCCAAATCAACTTCCCCTTAGCCAGATTCCACAAATGCTTGACACTTCCCAGTCACCCAACAGGAAGGAAATCATGACAGAGGAGAAGCTCACATCGAATTACACAGTAAAAATATCTTACCTTTGCAGAATTTAACATGCATAAGCTCATATGAACATAATGCTGGGGTCCCTTCCAAAGACATTAAAGGGTGAAGGATGTAAAAGCTTAACCTTCACTAGTTTCCCTCTATATTCACCTCCAGTTATTAAATATGACAGATAAAATCTCCTAGGAAAGCTAAAAATTCCAGTGTCCTTACAAAGCTAAAAATATATATGAATGAATCAATCTAATACATCAGGAAGAGAGTAATATCATTCCACATGAGTTTGAATGTAGACTTAGAATTCATTTGAGGCTATGCGCAATGACTTCTGTATACAGTCAGTTAAAAGGACATCATTTTAAATGCCCTTAAATTGCAAAAGCATTGTTTCTTGGAACTATCTGTTGTTTGAAAAATGTGAGGGTTCCGGTTTACCTAAAATAATCTACTTAGTTCTACAGTACTTTTAATTATTGTTAATGTTTAATACCCTGAGTACACTTAGAGAAATATTTTCTTTCAATGACTGTCAATGACTGAAACTGAGTAACTGTTCACTGGCTCTATTCATGCTCTCTGAAGGGGGAGCTTCTAAGTTTTAAAAAAAATTATCCTAAAGCATTTGTTGTCCTTTGTAAAAGTGCTTTCTAAATAGACACACTAGGATTCCTTGTTTCACAAGAGTACTCAAAACAGACAACTATTGAAAATGAGTTCAAAGTTTATTTCCACTGAATGGATGAGAATGTCTTTGGGGGTAACTAAGGGAAAAGAGTCAAATTTCTTGAAATTGAAAATACTAGTTTATAATAAACATTAGAACAAAAATTAAAACTTAAAAATAGATTTTATATCATCCTTGACTTTTTATTCATTCAGATATCAGAAAATTTCTCTGTTACACATTTCTGAGTAACATAACATCATTAGTTGGCATTTATAAATGAGCGTATCTTTTTATTTTTTGTAATTTGGAGTGTTTGCTTATGAAAAGTGTCAGACTGACATCCCTAGATATCAAAGTCTTCAATTTGTGCCTTAGATAAGCCTTAGGGAAACGCAGTCTTCTCAATGATCCTAGCCAAAATAGTTACAACAGAGCAGTTTAAGCAATAACTGGATGGCTGAGGGCTTGGCCTCTTTGCTGAATCTGTCAGCCAATGCACCAATTAACTCAACTACAAATTTTATGAAAATTTCACTGAAAAGTGAATACATGGCTGTAGGTTTTACAGCTGCCTCAAGAAACAAAGAGCCTAAACTAATTGCAAAAGCTGTTACTCCTGGCATTGAGTGAGTCACTGAGTTTAAAAGTTTACTGAGCAATCTTTTATACTTTATTTTGTACCTAAAGTCATGATTATACCTAAATTAGACTATCTGCCTTGGAGCCAAACATGAAACAATGATAAATTCATTAAATAATGATATAAATACACCTTAAGTGCCATAAATCCTATCACAGCTATTGAACAATTTCATTCTTCTCAGTTATAATGCTTAATAAATGTATTTCTAAAAATCTTTCTTAAGCTACATTGAGCCTTCATGGAAATGTAATTTCCAAGCTGTATACACACACTCAATGTAAGATGTGTTTTTGTGATTTTCAGATGACTCTTGAAGAGGCTGAATGCATGGGTGTCTGCCCTCTTTTGGTTATGAAACTAAGATAGTCTGGTGGATCTTTGAAACTAACACAAAAATGAGAAACCTATAAGGACACAGAAGAGTTGGTCTGAGGTGAATGTTGGGGTAGAGCAGAAGATGGCTGACAGATGGTTAAGAGTAAACGAAGAGTCTAGTTTCCTATGCAGAGTTGAGACTGAGAGAAAACCTGCATGTCCTTTCCTGCCTTGCATAGATCCATGGGTGTGCCGCTGTCCACAACCCACTACTGGAGTCAGAACAGCAACAGAGTCAACTCAGACCTGGCTGAGATCAGAGACTAAGTTGTCTGGAATAAGAACTGATAAAATATACCTAGAAGGACAAAACTTTTCCTATCCTGTCCCTTCACAGACTGGGCTAGAAGATTATAATTCAGAATTAAGACTTTGGGAAAAGAACAGTACTGAAGCATCAAGCCCAAAGACTGTTTTGAAGGGCAAGGTCACCTGCAAGGTCATGTTCAATTGGTGGTAGAGATCTCTGCCCTGAAGCATATTTTCCAAACTCATCCCTTGAATTCCAGGAAAAGAAGCAAAACCCACACTTTAGCCTCTCTCGCCTGCATATCTATGACAGCTGAAATGAAGCTCAAGGGAGTAAATAACAAGAAACTGAACAAACAAAAATGCAAATTAAAATTAAAACTACAAACTAAATAATTTACACCATATGAAAGAGAATTAGTATAACAGAGATAAAAAGTATATATAATATATAGGTCTAAAATACTCTAACAGCATTAAAGGCAAATAGTGGAAAGAGTAAGCAGAAACAGAGACATCTGTGGAATAGACGTTATTTGAATTTTAAAAATTAGTAGTGTGAAGAAAGAGCAGAATATATAGAACAGAAAATCATCTAAAGAAACTCTACAAAAGAAAATAAAATGGATAAAATTCACTGGCAATGAAAAAGAAAAATTAAGACATCGAATTTGGTAGTAGGTTTATCAATATCCTTGTACCTGAGGTTCTGGACACAAAAAAGTAGCGGGGCAGGAAGCATTGGAAAAAAAAATGATCAAGAAGTAGTCCAACTACAACATAATCTCAAAACCATTCAAAAAATTTTTAAAAACTAGTTATACATAAAAAGGAAACTCCAAAAGCTTCCTAAGAAAAATTATATATTTTAAAAACAAAACAAAAACTCAATTCAACAAATGATTGAATTGAATTGACATCAACCATTCCAGCATTGAATGAAAGAAGAATCTTTATAAAGTGTTAAAGGCAAAGTTCAAACTTAATACAATTTTATATTTAGCCTGAATCAAATCACCAACAACAATGTCATTTTGAAGCAAGAGGGAAGGGGGCAGGGCACAACTTTTAAAAGAATGACAAAGCCGAAAGATACAACATAAACTGGTTAGAACCAAATGGGTTCAAGATGGTAGACAAGTCCTTGAGCCTCAATACATATTCATCATAACATCAACAAGCTAAGTGACACAATCACAGGCACTAAGACAGTTCCAAGGCCAATCAAAGACCAAAAAGTAGGTGGTGGCCCAATTTCAGGATATCTCCACTCCTTCCCCAATATAGTTGGAACAATGCTCCCACTCACTAGCTTATGAAATTACCCAACCATAAAAGCTACCTACACCCTATTTCTAGGCCAGTCTCAAGTCTTCTGAGATGACCCACACTCTTGTCTGTAGAATGTGTTTCTCTCTAAATAAATCCACTTCTTACCTCTCTGTCTATCATAGAATTCTTTCTGCAATGAGACATCATGAACTCCAGCTTCATTAAATCCCAAAAAGAGGTGTGTGATCTCAGCTAGAACACCATGGGTTTTGGCTGGGTTCAAGTCCTGGTTGTGTGAGTTCAAGTCTGAGGTGCATGATTTCAATTTCAAGGGTAAAATAGGGCTGCACTGTCTGTAGAACTTTCCTATACCTTTTCAATAATCATACATAGATATTGACTACCATCTTGGAAAGAGCAATCCTCAGAACTCACCTTCAAATTTATTCTCAGAAAAACAACTCGAACAAGAGACTCCAATGGTGGTTCACTGCTTACGATTCCTCCCTTCTACAACAGGGGGCATGGGTTCAATCCCTGGTCTGGGACCTAAGATCATACATACCACCTGGTGCAGTCAAAAAGGAAAAGAAACAAATAAAGGAGAGAGTGAATTTTTATGAGATTTATTATAAGTAAATTAAAACTTTATTCAGGTTTACTGTCATATAGAAAATAAAAGCCCAATAAACAAAATGAAAATCTATTAAAATCAGGACTAAATAACAAATAATATCAACATAACTAGGTAAAGAAAGAAGAGAATGAAGTATAAGGAGACATGAACACTATATTTAGGGAAAAGATACAAGTATTTATGAGCTTATCAAATTGAAAAAGATAAAAGATGTCTGCATATAAATGTAAAATGTGTAACTCTTAAGGAAGTTTAAGAGGTTGATTCAGCTAATAGAAGCCAAGAAAAATAAAAGAAAAAGAAAAAATGTGATAAATTGAAAATGCAAATGGCAAAAAGAAGTCCTAATATAGTAGTACTTTTAATATAGTTGACTTAAATTCATAAGTCAAAGAGACAGACTCTCAAATTATAAAAAGCAATCTATCAATGCTTTATTTTGGAAGAGATAAATTAAAAGAACATATAAGTATTAAAAATAAGAAATAAAAATACAAAAAATGAAAGCTTCAGAGAAAAGGGAATTCAAAGGTATGTGTGAAACAGATAAAAGAGATGGCCTCAAACATTAAAAAAACAATAATAAATAGATATAGTAAACATATTAAAGAAATACAAAACATGGAACTATAAGAAAAATAGATATGTTAGTATATTGTACTCTGAGATATTCATATTCATTTGAGAAATGTATCAAACTGGCAGAAAAAAATAATTGAAGGTACAGAAAACTTAATACTACGTCAATTGCCTTGAAGTATGTGTGTGTGTGTACATACACGTATATACATATACCTTTCATCTCAAAAATACATAATCACTTTGAGCATATTTGTAAAACAAACAAAACTGTTTATGTAATATCCAAAAGGAAATTATAACAAATCTAACAAAATCAACAACTTAGAAGTAATGTTTGCTGATGATGACAATTGAAATCATTAAATGAGTTCATATTTAAACTATTTTATATGAATTATATGAAGATAAAATGTAAATATATACTTATATGCTTTTGAATATTCTAGTAAATATGTATAATTTTGTAAATAAAATTATAAAATTAGTTTAAAATACTTAGAACCAAATGAAAACATTATATTTCAAAAGGAGAGGGTACAGATGATAAAGTAGGACTAAAAAGGAAATAGACAAGTTTATATATATTTAGACAAAAACAAGACAAATTATAAAAATATCAAAATAGTCCATTTTAAAAGTTGAAGAATGATCAAGAAAGCAAACCCAAGGAAGACAGAAGGAAGAAAATAATAACCATAAGAGTAGAGGTCAATAATATAAACAATAATAACCAGAAGAAAAATACATAAAAAAAGATTAACAAAAACACACACAACAACTGTTTTTGGAAAAAACAGTAATTCAGCTAAATCTCTGCAAACAGTGATAAAATAAATAGAGCATGCAAATAAAATGTTGAATGTAAAAGAAATAATTGCAAGCTCAACAATTTTATAATAGCTTAATAAAAGAACAGAGTGGACATATAGTATTAATTTTGAAACTTATGGAACTTAAAAACAAACAGCCTTTTATAGTCTTATATTTTCTAATTTTTCATTTACTTTACTTGACTTTGTTTACTTTGTAGTACATAATTTTGAGATCTGCTTTAAAGTGTTTATCTGGTAATTAAACATCTGGGATACCTTACAACCATCATCTTTCCTATTTTCTTTCTATTGGAAAGTAAGTTATATTTTCCTGGTTCTTTCAAAGTTGAGTAATTTTTATTTTGACCTTGTGTTTTTGTGCTAAGTCACTTCAGTCATGTCCAACTCTTTGCAACCCCATAGACTGTAACCCTCCAGGCTCCTTTGTCCATGGAATTCTCAAGGCAAGAATTCTGCAGTGGGTTGCCATGCTCTCCTCTAGGGGATCTTCCCAACCAAGGGATTGAGCCCAAGTCTCCTGCGTCACCTGCACTGCAGGTGGATTCTTGACTGCTGAGCCACCAGGGAAATCTTGTACAAATATAATATTATATATATATATATACTCTAAGCTGTAAACTTCTGCAAAATACTGTGCTCCTGTTTCAGAAGGCAAACAATCCTATTATCTTACACTGCAAGTTCTGTGTCACCTTTATGTCCAGTAGAAGCAACTTTAGTTCAATTAGGGCTGGATATACATCTTTAGAGGGTTGTAACATTATGGATGTTAGTGGCAGAAGGGACAGTGGAAATCATTTACTTGAATCATATTTTTCAGAGAAACCTCTTCAAATTGAGAGTTAAATGTCTTGTTCAGTATCATGTAAAGGAAGCTGGGGGTCAAATGTGGATATAACATATTTATATCCAGAGATGTTAATACTGTGTGGCCCTATGTTCTATTCATGGAATAATATGGTCAACAATAAACTATAAAGCACCAGGTATGTGAGTGACAAAGTTGATTTATTTTGTCAAGTTTCAAAAGAGTAGCTTTCATTTTTCTTTATAATTTACGCTTAAATTCCCAATGATAAAGTTTATGGACAGAACAGAAAATAGGAAAACTAGCAGAAAAGGCAAAAGGATAAAATCTGAGTCTGACTAAACTTAATTTGAAAAATAAATAGCTTAACTAGCTAACAATCTTTAAAAGGAGTAATATGTATAAAAAGTGCCTCGTAGGGAAACTCACACAATTGTAAGTTCCCATCCAAGCAACTGTAGTTTTATTAGTTTAAAAACACAGCCACTGAGGTTATTCCTACAGTGTTCATTAGAATGTGAAAAGCTGTTCTGAAACTAATGGTCTAGAAGCACGAAGGCAAGGGAGACAAGGTTTACCCAGGTGTGCAGTTATCACTTGAGGATAACTTTCTTATTTAACAAATTTCTTCCTGCAAATGAAACAAAGTACTACCACTGATGAATTCATTATTTCCTCCAAAAGCATGTGTGTAATGCTTGAAGTAACCAGAATTTCTCCATGTAAGGGAACAAAATTTCACACTCTACAATGTGTTTCTTTGGCACGAGGATTAATTTAGGCTGATAATTTTTAAGAAACAGAAGACTCAGGAAATTGTTCTCCCCCCTTAACTGCCTAAAAAAATTTAGATGGAGGCCTTGTTCCTGGAATAGAGCTATCACCATAGATACCTGCAAAGAATATAGGCTAGAAATGGTGGGGGTAAGGGCCTAAAAATCACTGGGACTCCTTGTCTCTGCATGTTTACCAAGCCCTGCTTCTCCATCTCCATGTGAATTGCCTTCTCTCAAGTCCCAAACACTATCCCCAACATCCTCTTCTGTCTTGAACTTAAGGTGGTATTTAAGATAAGCATTCCAGTCAATAAGACTCTCTGCTCCCCATGCAGGAGACCTAGGAAGATCTCACATACCTCATCTAAACCCACAGGCCTCCACCAGAGAAGTTCATACCCTGCAAAAGAGCCTGCGCTCAGCAATGAAAACCCAGTGCAGTCAAACCCTTAAAAAAAAAAAAAAAAAAAGTTTGACCATTTTTGTGAATTACTTAGTTCCAATGGTCTCTCCCATGTAGTTGTTGTTTAGTCACTAAGTCATTTCCGACTCTTGCGACCCCATAGACTGCAGTTTGCCAGTCTCCTCTGTCCATGGGATTTCCCAGGCAAGAGTACTGGAGTGGGTTGTTATTTCCTTCTCCAGGGGATCTTTCTGACCCAAGGATTAAACTTGCATCTCTTGTACTGGCAGGAAGATTCTTTACCTCTGAGTCACCTAGGAAGCCCCTCTCTTATGTAGATATGTTATTAAACTGTTCTTTCATTTTTCTCCTGCTGCTCTGTCTCATGTTAACTTTAACCAATTTTAGATCAGCCAGAAGAACATAGAAGGGTAGAGGATAATTTTTTCTTTCCTAACATTCATAAGTGCTAGAAAATGAACTCATTGATCAAAATTGGACATATTTTCACTATAATAGCCCAAAAGTAATGTAGAAACTTTGAAGATTAAGAAAAGAGATAGTCTCACCTGTTGATATAACTGAATCTGTCTTCATCTCTAACCTTTAACTAATATGAATGCTGTGATTATTCAAGAGAATCTTGATCCAATTTATTATGTCAACTGTGAGATGAAGAGTAGTTAAGTTGAACTTCCTTTCATCATGATTTCAATAAATGTACATTACATTTACAGTTATCAAAAACCACAGACATGTGAAAACAGCAATGAAGCATGAACGTGCACTTAGTCTACTAAAGTCGCTCTGTCATACACTCAGATATCCATCCAGTGAAGCATAGCTCTGCTGCGAGGCTGGGCTACCTGACATAATTCTGTAATTATGAGACATGGAGGAAAGTCTGTGCTGATAAAAAGACAATACAAACAAACAAAGAATAATAAGCTTTAACCCTGGTAATAACAGCATGCGACAGTTTAAGCATGAAAGTAAGTTTCACAAGTCAGGTAGTAATTTGGGTTTGATGGGCCTCTTACGATGGTGAAAATTTTTCAGTGATGTATAGAAACTCCTGTTTGGCCCTTCAGAAAATCCTCATCCTCACAATCCTGCCAAAATCTCCTGATCTAGTTAGTGAAAGTGTTAGTCGTTCAGCCATCTCTGACTCTTTGTGACCCCGTGGACTCTGTAGCCTGCCAGGTTCCTCTGTCCATGGGATTTTCCAGGCAAGAATACTGGAGTGGGTTGCCCTTTCCTATTCCAGGGGATCTGCGTGACCCAGGGATCGAACCTGGGTCTCCTGCATTGCAGGCATATTCTTTACCATTGATCTAGTTAAGCAGACATATTCTTATCTCTCCAAGCCTTATACATGTACACTCAAAAAATTACAGAGCTTCTTTATACTGACTGAGAACAAAGAAATTCTGACTTGTGAGCTCTCCTTGAGAAAATCTTTAGAAATCAACTTTCCATGATCATGACTCTTTTTATTTCTTCAGCAGCTAACACATTCGCATATATTATCAATAGCATCACGTGTTAGTCACAGAGCTAAATTACAAATAAAAAAGACAAGCCCTGGCTGATTTAGGCAAGAATGGAAAACACTGAGTAAATTTTAAGTAGTTTATAGAATTTCGGGGAGAGTTGGGGAATTAGGGCACAAAAAAAGGGAAGCTATGCAGCCAGAACCAGAGCTAAAATCAGGCCAAAAAATATCAATCCTGGGTTGGCATGGTCACCTGCTACCATCACCTTGCACACTGGCAGCTGAAGCTGGTGTTACTGACACTGCTGGCACCCACCCGCAGAGGCTACCCCATCACTGCTAGCCTCTCACCCATGGAGATGGACAGGGCTGCATCCACCAGTCATTTCCAGGAGCAATTCTTCACTCTGTTTATTTGAATCCATTTCTTCAGATTCAAAATCTCAGCAGATCCATTTGATCAGCCACCCTGAGATCCTGTGTATGTGCCTCAGGTTACAAGGTGCTACAGAAAGGCAGAAGGAAAGCGTTCCTCCTTAATACGTTAAGTCCAAAACTTTCTTAGAAGTAGCCAGCCAAGGGAATTACAAACAATAAAATGGTCCAACAAACAGCTGTAAAAAGGAATAGAGTAATGAAGAAATGAATGAACATGGCAAACTTGCATCAAAAGAGCACTTCAAATAGAAAAGGAATGATCAGATTATGTAGAGATGTGGTATCTATCATGAATGCTAAACTTACTTTTTTTAAAAAGATATCCACAATGAGTATCTTACTGTACAATTTAAATAAGCCAAGAGCAGTTAGTGTGCTAAAGATTAGGAAAGAAAAGAGAGACAAGGGTGGGAGCATTAAGAACATTCCACTGAATCCACACCCTGCTCTATTCCATGTGCTTTAGAAATTTAGACCAAATTGAGACATAAAACTACAAACAGTGGCTGGTTTACTGATAGATTCAGGTTAGATGAGGTAACTAAGAGCAGGAGTCAAAGAATCTAATAACTCCCAAGTCTCTCTGTCCAAAAGGAAGAGAAAGATGAAAGGAAACAAATACCCAACTTCAAGAACATTCACATGATTGAAATATAAGTCTTTACTTCTATGGAAAGGAGTAGGGCAAGAAGTTAAGATTACTTAAGGAAATACAGGATCAAGAGAAATTCATAAACAGGATTAATATTTATTCATCTTAAACTTTCACTATCAATCGCAAGGATTAATCATGGTCTTACCATTCCATGTATGGGTTGAATTGTGTCTCCCCAAAATTTAAAGTCCTAATTCCCTAATACCTCAGAATGTCACTATATTTGAAAATAGGGTCATTGCAGAGATTATTAGGCAAAATGAGGTCATACTAAAATAGGTTACTCCCCTACTGTAGTCAGGTGTCTTTTATAGACAGGGTAAATCGGGACACAGTGTCACAGACAGAGAAAATGCTATACAGAGAAGAAGGTAGAAAACTAGGTGATTCCTCTGTAAACCAAGAAAAGCAAAGATTGCCAGAAATCCACCAGAAGCAAGAGTACAGACATGGAACAGATTCTTTCTCACAACCCTCAAAAGGAACCGAGGCTACCAACACCTTGATCTCAGGCTTATAGCTTCCAGAACCATAAGATAACAAATTTCTGTTATTTAAGCCACTTAGTTTGCGATACTCTTGTTATGGCAGACGTAAGAAATTCATACACAGCTCTAGGGAGCTCAGCAAAAGTCAGAACAGTCTATTTCCTATTCACCAAAGATACTGCCAATTATAACCACTGCTGCCTTGAAGCTTCTCTCTAGTCTAAGATGTTCTTCTTTCTACTGTTTCATTTCCCCCATTTTTTCAGGGCCAACCTACTTCAAAGAAGTATGTACTTGCCTCTACTCTTTTTCATGCCAGCTCTTCAAAATGAGGTAAATCTAACTTGTCACTCACCACTCCACCAATATTGCCTCTTTGAAGGTCATGAGTGACTCCTACATTTAAATTATTATATGATGCTTGGAACTCTTTTTGAGTGCTTCTTCTTCCAGTTTT
Organism: Antilocapra americana; assembly: GCA_007570785.1. Taxonomy (NCBI): domain Eukaryota; kingdom Metazoa; phylum Chordata; class Mammalia; order Artiodactyla; family Antilocapridae; genus Antilocapra; species Antilocapra americana. The sequence goes on along the minus strand of ML660211.1, from coordinate 2,918,948 downwards.
ATTGACTTTCAAAAATGAATGGATATTATACAATTTACCATAATCGATTTTTCAAATTACTGGCCACTTTGATACATTCTACAGCAATTTCATTTAGCTTTTATGGATTTGAGGACCCACAGTTATTCTTTTATTCTCCTTCTGGAAACTTATGTGGAAGTGACCTTACAGACACTACCTCTCTACTGACTACATCAGAATGTATATCTTCAACTGCGATGTCTCTCGTGTGTTCCAGACACGTATTTCCAAGTTTTGGTGAACACCTCCACCTTACTGTTCATATGACTCTCACTTAACTCTGAACTGATTATCTTTACTGCTGTTGACAAGGGCTCCTCACAAATTCTTCCACATATAATTTTACCAAAATCTATCCTCAAGCTTAGGAGTCTTCCTTCTCATTCCACATCCAGCAAGCCATTAAGACCAATAGACAAAATTTTCTCTTCTAAATACTTTGAGCTATAGCAAACATATTTTTCAACAGATTCAATTTGAGCAATCTTTCTCTGTCTATCTCAAGGTCAAGTGTGTGTGCATCCTGTATCTTTCCTTAATTCCACGACTGACAGTATGGGAATTTTAAACTCTCTGTTCATTTTTCTATATATTTCCTCAGTTGTGAACTCCTCAAGAGTAAAAAGTCTTAATTCTATGGCTCAACAACTAGGACAGTGATTGTAAGGTTGATTGACTACATTTATTGAATAACTGAAAGCCACTAGAGTGTTTGGAAGCACTTGTTACTTCCAATGATATCAGATCTCTAAAGATAGGGGTGGGGTGGGGGAGAGAGAGAGAACTTTTACATCAACTGACTGAACTTGAATTACTTCCTCAGAATGTCAGAATCCCCCAAAGAGTAAAATATCACTGACATAGGTAAAAATGTACTACTTTATCCTTGGGTTTCTTTTAAGATATGAAGTAGCAAAATCTGAACTGTAGCAGACCTCCCTTTTAGAAAGACACATATTCTAGGTTCTCTTTATCTGTGTACATTACTAAAAACAAGGCAAGTTAAGTACCCAATAGGAAATCTAGGTGTTGTTTATGGTAAAGATATTATGTTGGGGAAAAAAAAAAGACAAAGAGAAATTTATCACATTCCTTTCCCACACATTCATTTCAGAAATCTGGCTTCTACAAATGATTCTATTTCAGCAGAGGTCTCTATAGCTTTCAAAAAAATTTACTGTAACAACAAAAGTCACAAAGTACAAACCATTAGATTATCTATTACTCCAGCTCTGATTCTGGTTCTTTCTTGAATGTATTTAGAAAACCAAGGTATAGAACTGAAACAGAACAGGTCCCTGTGGGCCCCTTACAAATTCCTTCCAGGTCCATTTCTTGCTTGTAGGAAAAAGGCTTCAGCCTCTTAGACCTTCCTGAATACCTAAGGGCAGAGTCAAACAACTGCTATCATCAGGGAAGTGAACAAATGCAGAAACAGAGGAGCAATCAAGAAACAACAGTGCCGGGACCTGGTTCCTTTTCAAGGGATATATATATAACAATAATTTTGAGTTCTTCTGGGGAACTAAGACTCCCAATCTGGGGGAGGATGGTATCTTCAGGCTGAGCACAAGACTCCTGGAACATCCTCCAATTACCTCCCCACAAACCAATCTGAAGAAAGGCACACATCCTGCATCCCTCACCCAAAATCTTGCCCATAAAAACTCTTCCCTGAAAACCATCCAGGACTTTGTGCCTTTTGAGCATGAGCCACTCATTCTCTTTGTGTGGCCCTGCAAAAATCCTTTCTCTACTGCAAACTCTAACGTTCTGGTTTGTCTGGCCTCACTGTGTGTTGGCACTTGAACTTACATTCAGTGACACAGTGCCCACTTAAAACCAACCTTCCTAAAAACATTACTGCTCTAGCCATACTAAAATAGTAGGCCCTAGACAGTCCTGTCATGTATCAAAAATACCAAAGAACATTCATCAGAGACTAGAGACGTTTTGTATGTAAGCACTGCTATGTAGGAAAAATTTTTTTCTCTGCCCTTGTAAGTTCCTCTGGCTGGTCTAAGAATTAAATTGATTATGAGACAAATTAACAGATTAACAGCAGAAAAATCACACTGAAGTGTCGTAACATATATACATGGGAGACCAGAGAAGGCAATGGCACCCCACTCCAGTACTCTTTCCTTGAAAATCCCATGGACAGAGGAGCCTGGAAGGCTGCAGTCCATGGGGTTGTGAAGAGTCGGACACGACTGGGCGACTTCACTTTCATGTTTCACTTATCATGCATTGGAGGAGGAAATGGCAACCCACTCCAGTATTCTTGCCTGGAGAATCCCAGGGATGGGGGAGCCTGGTGGGCTGCCGTCTATGGGGTCGCACAGAGTCGGACACAACTGAAGCGACTTAGCAGCAGCAGCAGCATACATGGGAGAGAACCAGCAAAACCGAGTAGCTCACCAAAAAGGCCTGAGTGAGCAACTGAAAGTCTCTCAGTCATGTCCGACTCTTTGCAACCCTATGAACTACACAGTCCGTGGAATTCTCCAGGCCAGAGTACTGGAGTGGGTAGCCTTTCCCTTCCCCAGGGGAATCGTTGCAACTCAGGGATCAAACCCAGGTGGATCTCCTACATTGCAGGTGGATTCTTTACTAACTGAGCCACCAGGGAAGACCCAAATGGCCTAAACCTTTACTTTCAAAACCACTTTCAGCTAAAGACAAGAACAGATTTTGAGGCTAGTGGTTTAGGACTTCAAAGGGGAGAAAGGCAATTCACATGGAGCAAGTGTTTTGTAAACAAATGTCTACTGGGCCACGTAAGGACATGGGGTCAAAATGGGCTCTGATCTCTAGGCCGTGAAGCTTCCCCCACCATTCTTAGCCCATATTCCTTGAAGAGATCTCTGGTGTTAGCTCTATTCCAGAAAGAGACTGTTTATATAGATTCTTGGAGGCAGCTAACAGAGAGGTTAAAAAAAGAAAGACTTCCTAAGTCTTCTGTGCTGTAAAAAATAGTCAGCCTAAAATAAACCTCAGACCAAAGAGATATAGGTGGCAAATATTGCTCCCCTACAGTAATAGAGTACTAAAATCTGATGCTTTCAGGGAAAAGACAAAAATTAATAAAAATATGAAATATCAGTACCTCTAAAAGTGACAGTCATTGGTCATTTCCAAAAAAAAATAGAAGCTGATCCAAAGATTCCAGGTTTTATGAAACTATTTTCCAAGAGAAGCAATAAAAATATTTTTAACAAAGAATCTCAATATTTAAATAATGATTTATTCTTTTATAACACAGTGCAGGCAAAAACAAACCTATCTGCAGCTCTGCCTGCAGGCTGCCAGTTTACCACCTCTGGTTTACAAAAGTCCTTGCAACTCTCCTTGATAATAAGAGAGACAATTTATGCTGTATTTCTTTACAGAGGGATTTTAACTCATTAAACAGCTTAGTTTTTCATATTATACTATTTTGTAATGCTTTGTGGTCCCTCACGCATGGGTCACTTCTCTCCAACTGCTGCTTCCTTGAGGGTAAAGATAAGCTTATATTTCTTTGTTTTCTGTCTCCAAAATAAATGCACAGTAGGTATTCAGTACCTCCTTGCTGGTGGGATAACATAATAAGCGTTCAGAGAAGCCCAGTTTAGCTTGGCTCTTTAAGTCCTTTGGATCCATAACACAACTAGCAATGATATTTCAGAAAACACCCTGCTGGATATATGACTTAGCCTAACATTTGTTTCCTAAATTAGAAGTGAAAATGGTAAACTGATACCTCTGTAGCTCAACTTGTGTGTTTCATATTAAAAAAGTCTGAATTGTGTTAAATGTAGGCTTAACCTTTTGATTAAATTCAATCTCATTGATTCATTGAATCAAATTGTCCACACTGAATTCCTACTAAGTGTCAGAGCCTTCTAGGGGCTGCAGATGATGCAGTTAACAAAGCAAAGTTCTTGCCTTTACATCCAGTACATTATTGCAGGGAGTTTTGCAAATTATATGTTTACAACAAAGTGTGTTTTTACTGGTATTTATTCTAATCTTAGAAAACAGTGTTAAAGATAAATTTTTTTGGAAATTTATTTAGAAAAGTTAGTTTCTTCTTAGGTGATACAAGAGGTCCTTTTAGACACTTTTAAGTAATTATGCTCAATAATTAAATGATCAAGAAAGATTCATTCTATTTTGTTTAAATGACTCAAAGGGAATTGAAAGTAATGATCTATCTGGCAGACTTGTGTGTGATTATTTTCCATTAATATTTGCAACAGACCAGAAACTTAAGCTTGGAAATATACAGTGCTATGGGGGATATTATAGAAGAGTCTAGAAACTAAGTAGGCTTGTATAATGTTGTACTAAGTAGCATTTTATTGTTGTTATATAAAATAACATATTGCTATTGCCATTAGTGCAGCTAGTCTGCAGATTCAGACCTTCAGGAATAAACTCTGACGGGGTGATCACTGACAATGTTAACATTTTGCTCTCAGCAATACAGACTTGCAAACAAAATAGCATATATTTGTTGTGACCTTGGGAAAACTTCAGTTTCCTAAAGATAAAATGACCAACGCATATAAAAGGCACGTAAACCCAAGCTAATCAAACATAAAACAACTTAAATAACTAGCATTCAGGAAATGAATGTAATAAAAAGGAACAGCAGAATCATGTCCTTATCTTGAATCCCTTTTACAAAAGTCAGAAGATATTGCTTGCACAACACTTCAGTATCTTTTTTTTCCCCGTTAAGCTGTTCCAAGGCTTCAGGCCTCCCAGGAAGCAGCAAGTTCTACCGCCATTCTTTCTGATGCTGCCCTTCCATGTTTATCTCTGGCTGAATGTGGGAAAGGCCTGCGAAAGCAAGGGCTTCTTGGCAAGACTGATAAATGAACAGCAATTAGCAGAGTTTCCTGCAAGGCCAGACTCAAGCAGCAGTGGGTGACTTTTTGATCTCTGGTTCAGGGCCTGCTTCTTCCCCCTGTAGCTCATCCCTGGCACAATCCTCCTGCTGCTTAAAGTGTCTGCCTCCTTTCCCGATCACCAGACACAACACCTTTGCAAACATGGCAGCAGTCAGTCAAACTTAATGAAACAACTTACTATTTTTTAATGTTGATAAATTATATAATGAACTAGATGTTCTTTAGTTCATAAAGAAAGACGGTTCTTGAAAAACAAAGTGCACAGCATGGGAAATTTGTTTAGGATGACTCTTTCTTGTCTAATTTCCAAAATGACTTATGTTGGGAATAATGCATACATTGAGAGGTTTGGTGATTACTTCTTGTCTCTGGCATTTTGTGTTTAACATGGTTTGCGGGGGAGGGGCAACTGTAAAACAGAAACCAAGAGAATTAGGTCCTGTGTCTCATTCCGTGTTAAGAACAGTCAAAAGACTCAAAAGAAATCATGTCTGGAAAGCCCTGGAAACCACCTATGTCAACTTCCTTAAATTTTGGAGAGAGGATCTTTTTGTCTTTCTGTGAAAACTGTGAGAGGCTCACAACTGTAACACTGCATATTGCAGTCAGCTTTATTCATCATAAAGTTCGATGCAAAATCCACCCATTGGTTATAGGTCTGCCTTTTAGAGTCATAAGGAGCAGCAGATTATGTCTCCATATAAACTAAAGTAACATAGATTCCACACAGGAAGTATCTAGTAAAATATGCAGTCAAACAGTGAATGGGAAATGACTGCATGGGAACCTTCAGTATGGAAGTACCAGGGGAGACATATATGAAGTCATGCTCAACACTGAGCACTAGAAACATTTGTTAAAATAAACTGTGTGAACAATACAACTTCTAAATGTATATATTTGGCTGAAGTTCACAGTTTCTTCAAGTATCACCCAGCTTTTAAAAATGGTATATGCCAATCTGTATTTCTTTGTATTTTATAACTGTATGATTGGGGTCAATAGCCCTCCACCTCCTCGAAGCTGCACTCGCAGACCCACCTCCAGCTACTCTCCAGCACACACTATTGGCTCCAGGTAACCTGAGCCCCTCACTCTTTTTCTAAACATCATCTGGGTTTTATTCAACTATGATTCTGATTTCGTCCTTTGAACAGTTTCCTTTGTCCCTTGGGAAGATCTATTGCAATTCTACTTACATAACTCCTTATGAAGCTTTTCTCTGACTGTAATCAGAGAATATTCACAGAAAATTTATGAACAAATGATTTTTCATACTCCATCTTAAGTGTATCCCCAACAAATGCCATTTCTAATTAATGTTATCTTCTTATGAGGAGATATGTAAACTGGCTGTGTCTGGGCTATGCTTGAAGAAATGGGTGCTTCTCAATCTAAATGCCCTCCTAGAAGAAGCTCTGAGTTCAGCAGACCTACCACTTGATAAAGGGGACTCAAGAAGAAAAGAGAATATATTTCACAAAAGAGGAGGCTGGAGTGAGAACTGTGAAGGAGAAAGTCACTTCAGAATAATGGTATGTATAAGCCTTATCTCTGGTTATGGTAAGAACATAGAAATATGTCAAAAAAATTTAAGTCAGGACTCAAGACTGGAAGAATTATAAAAACACTGGAAACTGTAACTTTCACATGTATAATTTTTTTGAAATGAATTTTTATTAATAGTTAAGCAAAATGTATTTAATAACAAGCTGATGTCGCAACATTAAGTTCTCACTCTCCTGCCATCCTTCCCTTTCATTGTTAATGACCACCAAAAATGTTCTATTAATGAAGGATTTTATTTACTTTGATTAATGGAAGATTCCACTCTGGTCTTAGTCCTGTTGTCTCAGAACCTCATTCAACTGGTTCCTCTGGACACCTTGCTGAACATGCAAGTTTCAGTCAGAAGAGCCCACGTGGAGAAGTTCACCAGCAGCCGCTGCCCTGGACTGCATTTGAGAAATCCACAACTAGCCTTATAAAAGAAGGGAAGATGAGAGGCCTGGAAATATAGATTGTCTACTTAATAAAAGGTTGTTCAAGACCATCTAATGGTGCCGAAGCTCATAGCTTCCTCATGGCAAAAGCTGCACTTGTCCAATACCGCTGTGCAAGGACAACAAATGCCTTGTTAGACGAAAAAACTCGTTTATTTTGTTTTCAAACATTTAACTATGATGACAAAAAAAGTGAAAAGGGATAGCTGTAGGGGTTTTGAGGGGTTTGGGGGGCATATCAAAGAAAGAAAAATAAGACCATGAGAGGCAGTTACCACACTGGGTGTGGGTACTTGGGGACTGGGTGGCACTTGAACAGGGCCAAATGAGAGGCAAAGTCTCTCACCGGATGAGATGGTCCACAGACTCACAGTGAGGGGGCTACCCTAGAAGGATATGAGGGCAAGTGAATTCCCAGGAGAGAGGGGGCTCAGCGAGGAGGCCAGCAAGTCTAGGTGATGTCACAAAGCAGCACGGCTGGGAACTCTGGGTCAGGGAGCTCCAGTGGCCCGGGGCCTTTATGGCCTGGGACTGTCTTATCTATTACCAGCAGATGGGGAGTAAGATTCTGCAGGGGACACAAAGCAGGCGGGCCCTAACTGGCTAAAAATCTGCTTGTTTGGGCTATTTTTACATAATTAGATGTATAAACATTTGAGTTTGGCACTAGCAGGCTTTTGAGCTAATGGGTCTCAGCTTGTAGTAAAGATATAAGCAATATAGAGGCCAACAGAGAGGTCTTCTTTGGGTCATTTATAAAACAATAGGAAAAAGGGAAGATCGCACCTCATTTCTGGTGACCATTTTACTAGGACACAGACCCTGCATGAGAACTCAGGACTGTTTATTCTAGGATAAGAAGGAAGAAACCAGCTGAAGGCTTAGTGGTGGAAAGACCTTTAAGTTTCTGATAAAGGTCTGTAGTCTGAAGCTTGTCCTGGAAACCAATGATTCTCTGCATGCGTGCTAGGTCCCTTCAATCATGTCCGACTCTTTGCAACACTATGGATTGTAGCCCACCAGGCTTCTCTGTCCATGGAATTCTCCAGGCAAGAATACTGGAGTGGGTTGCCATGTCCTCCTCCAAGGGATCTTCCTGACAGCAAAGAGCAAATCACCTTATACTTTCCAAAGCTCTCCCCCGTTTCTTCTTACTTCAGTGACACAGGTATAGTTCTTTTCCAACAAATATAAACCAATGTCAACAGCTGAAAGCACTGTAATTTCTTTTGTCTTCTTTAAGCATTTCTGCAGATGTTAATCTTTATAACCAGTTCACCTCTGATGTGCAGAATTATAAATTTAATCATTATATTCTATCCAAAGTAAAGACTATAATTTTAGTCCCATATTTAGAATATAACCTTTAAAAGCATGTATTTAAAAAGTGCACTGTGTGTCAGTCTGTATTATGCCAGACCTTGGGAACAAGGCTTGAGATAAAAGACCCAGCTCCAGCATTTATGGGTCAGCTAGGACTCAGGCATGTAACTAAAATGTTTTTTTCTACACAGCTTGAGAAGATGGGGCTGTGTTAAGTAAGCCCACAATAAGTCAGCTAATGCAGGAAGTCTAGAAATTCAGTGGCAGGAATTCCTTCCACTATTTTGGGTGTCTTCTAGGGTTTCATGTCCAGTCCAGGTCTCTTCTATAGAGGTTGAGTTGACTAGAAGAAAGAGGATGCTAAATGCTGAGTAGAATCCCTTGGCAAAGTTCCCAGTTCCTACAAAGTCCACATGTGCTAAAGCAGATTCACTCCTTATGTCTAGAAATCATAAGGGAAAATTCTCCACTTCCCAGTGCAGCCTTTCTGGAAGGATTCATGTTTAATTAGGATCTGTGAGTTAAAGACCTTTCGTATTTCTGTTGCTTCACAGGTATGAGGTTGAAGACATTCAAGCTGTAGGTTATTAGGGCCACTGATGCTGAAAAGCAGTATCTTAAGTGCCTCAGGATGTGGCAGAGTTCTGTGGCATCTCCCAGGAGGGCAACTGCTGCCCACACTGATGAAGTCTTAGCAAAGTGTTAGCTCTACGGTAGAGGAGTGTATCCGTGTGCTTAGGGCCATCAAAAGAGTACCACACTACGTGGCATAAATAACAGAAATTTATTATTTCACTGTTCTGGAGGATAGCAGTCCAAGATCAAGATGGAGCTGGTCTCTTCTGAGACCTCTCTCCTTGGTTTATGGATGATGTTTTCCTCTCTTCTGTCTTTGCTTGGTCTTCTCTATGCATGTGTCCTAAACTCTTTTTATAAAGAGTCCGATCATGTTGGATTAGGGCCCATGCATATAACCTCATTTAATCTTATTTTCAGGTGTTAGGGATCAGGAGTTTAGCACATGAATTTAGGGGAAATATAATTCAGTCCATAACAAGAGTGGTAACTGAATCCTTCAATCTACTGACGCCACATTTGTTTAAGGAGAACACTGTGGATATTTGTCTGAAATCAAGCTCAATAAACACATCTCTTCATCTTGAACACAATCATCTATTTTAGTTCATTATTTATATATGAGAGACAAGAAAGCCTTAATAGCACAGAGTCATGGTTAGTTAGGGTGTCTGCCTTTTACACAACCAATAATCCTATTCTGATCACGCAAATAGTCAGGATGATCCATTCTTGTAAAATAGTTGGCACTCCTTCCCCTGTAGGCAGAGATTCTATCTTCTCTAATGCCAAAAGGTACAATTCTCAAATAAATGGTCTCTCATAATTGTAAGGTGATCTTCTGTGGCTACCTATTCTGTGATATAGTTATCAATAACTCTTACTAAAGGAAAGAAAATCACATAGTTAATCTCCACTGGGGCTAACCCCCTGTCTGCACACAGTTCATACACAGCTGAAGAGAGTGGCAGATACATTTTATGCAAAGGACAGCAGCTACAAGAGTACAAGCATAGAGAGGAGACGGCTGACAAAAATGACAGTATCTGGTATGAAGGCAGTTTAGGGAAGGTACTTCTGGTGGTAGAAGATGAAATGTAAAGAAGGGGAGGTAAGTTACAAAGGACATGTAACGAAAAGCTAAACAATTTCTCAAGTTTATTCTGAAAGTTTTTCCGTTTAAAGGAAAATTTTTTCTTGTTCTTTCATAAATGATCCTTAGAGTATTTATGTCTTGAGAATTATATGAAACAACAGGTGTCACAGGTATTTATTGTCATCATAATGTTCTTAAAGCTTGCAGCTTATGAAAATGTATTATGGACGTACCCTCAATATGTGATGGATTACAATGCAGATAAAATTATTCACCGGTGTAACATGTATACTGGAGAGACTTGAGCTGACCACATTTTTGTAAACAAGAAGACACTAAAAACATATGCAATACTCACAATTTGTTATATAATTCTTAGTTTTAAAGGTCAAGTTAAGACAACTAATCAAGGAAAATTCTTAAAGATTTTATTAAATACCTTCTAAATTAAAGACCATTAAATGCATGAGACCATTAAATGAAAATGGTCTCAGTTTATTTGGAAGATACTATCATACCACCACCTGATAAACAACGAACGCAAATTCAGACACCAAATCAAATACGTGTGCTAATATCCATGCCTTTAAAATATTTATGGCAGTACTGTATTCCTCATGAGAGAATTGCCTCTGGTTGAGTCTTTACTTTGGCATTTAATTAGGAGTGTTTTAGAGAAAGCAAGCATTCCATGACAGGCCTGAAATGTCTTGTTGCTTCCTTTTTAACATCCTCATCCATGGGCTCATCCTCACTTCATTTATTTCAACACAATGCTGACATTTGTCTAATATTATTTCTACATTATCCCTCCCAGGCTTTTGACCTTTATCCTCCAATTGGAAATGTCTTTTTCACAGGTTGTCCTGTATAAGACAGAAAATCTCTCTTCAGTAAAACACTCCTTTCCCCAGAGTTTTTCCATATGGAAAGTGAAACTTGAAAGTTCCCTATCTGTTAAGTTACCAACTTACTACATCTTCTTTATTTTAATGAAACAGTATTATATAAAATACTGTTTCATTAAACAGTATATACTTTATTATATAAAATACTGTTGTTGATCTCTGGTGGCTCAGAGGGTAAAGCGTCTACCTACAATGTGGGAGACCTGGGTTCAATACCTGAGTCAGGAAGATCTCCTGGAGAAGGAAATGGTAACTCACTCCAGTATTCTTGCCTGGAAAATCCCATGGACGGAGGAACATGGTAGGCTACAGTCCAAAGAGTTGCCAAGAGTCGGAAACAACTGAGCAACTTCACATTATATAAAAAGAGAGTTGTATATAATATTAAAGAAATATTTTTCTGATGCTTATTAAAACAGTAAGGAAGATTTTATTCAGAACTATTGCATGGGTATCAGTATTATGAAAATAGAGGAGAGAGATGGGACTCAATCTCAAAACAAGGACAAGTAGGGATTTATAGCCAGTGAACAGAATAAAGAGAATCATGGAAATGGAAAACTATTAAGAGAAGATGTCAAGTGTAGGGGAATTTTTACTAAAACAGCTCAACAAGATCCTTGCAGAAGGCCAGCCAGAGTGCTCAAGGATAAGAGATGAAGAATCTGATCATATACCAAAGGTGATCAAATATCAAAGGTGAGGGTGATTCACACTGAACTGACATAGAATTCTTGACAAAACTGGGATATAGTCAGGCTGAAGCCCCAAAGACAAGGAGTAGCATTGAAAAGAGGGCTCATTGTTTACAATAGCCAGGACATGGAAGCAACCTAGATGCCCATCAACTGATGAATGGATAAGAAAGCTGTGGTACATTTACACAATGGAATATTACTCAGCATTAAAAAAAAAAACTCATTTGAATCAATTCTACTCAGATGGACCGAACTGGAGCCCATTATCCAGAGTGAAGTAAGCCAGAAGCAAAAACAACAATACAGTATATTAACACATATATATGGAATTTAGAAGGACAGTAGCGAGAACCCAACATGCGAGACAGCAAAAGGAACACAGATGTGGGAAATAGACTCGTGGACTCTGTGAATGAGGGAAAGGGTGGGATGATATGGGAGAATGGCATTGAAACATGTTAATTATCATATGTCTAATCAATCGCCAGCCCAGGATTGATTCTCGGGGCTGGTGCATCGAGATTTCCCAGGGAGGAGGGAGGAGGGAGGGGGGAGGGAGGGGGGAGGGGGGGGGAGCATATGTAAACCCATGGTGATATCATGGCATTGTATGGCAAAAACAATAAAAGGGAGAAAAAAAGAAAAGAAAAGAGGGCTCAGAGGAGACTAACTGAAGTTTGATCAAGGCAGTCTTCCTTTTTACAGGAAATGAGTTATCTCACATTTTCCCCCTAGTCCATGGACTAATCAAAGGGATTTGTTAGCTAAATAGTCAATGCTTTCTCTGGTAACTACTCTTCAATTGTTGCAAAATAAAGTTAGAACAGTAAATGTATGCTAGCTTATCCAAGATCCTGATGAAAAGTTCTCAACCCAGTCTTTGCATATTCATCTTGGAGTGTTTGTTTCCCACTTAAAAAAATACATTATTTTTTGCCAGAATGTGAGTAAAAGTTTTTGTGACTCAAAACATTATGCTTACTCCCTTCATGTTCTTGAATTTTAATTCTCCCATTTAAACATTCTTTCTTTTTTTAACTCTTTCCAGATTCTGACGCATACGCATATATCTGTACTACTCAGATGTGTCTGAAATCCACTGCTGAACCATTTTTATCTTCAACTAATACCATATACACAGTGTTAGATCTTTGTGAGGAGAGGTTTTTGGCACTAGGTACTGTAAAGAATTATGTTGATGTCCCATCTTTATCTATCTCACTATTTTAAGTTCTTTCCTCATCCCCCTTTCTAAACCTGTGAATGGCACTTTAAGCATAATATATTGCCTTTTCCCAGCAGTTTATTTTTGGAAATGTCTACTTTTGCATAATTATAAGAAAAACAATCTTGACTTACATGACCAACAATATATTCTTTCTGCAAAAATCAGAAAAATTATTCTAAACTTTCTTCATATTTTCACTTATTTCCCCGAAGTTCAACAAATAGTCTACCATTTTCTGGCTCTTTGCAATATAACACTGTGCTTAGTGCATCTGACCTCTGACATTCTTGTCAACCTGTGTAGTGGTACTTTTGTAAAAAATTTCCTGAATCAATATTAAATAATGTCAGAGGCTTCAGTCTGGATGGCCTCCCACTCATCCTTTAAATGCCACCATTAGCACACTTTGTATCACTGCTGGTCATTTCATCTTCTCACAGATCACGAAAATCAGCAGGGAAAATTTTTCCCCAAAACTCTCAAAGTCTTTATTCATAAACAAGGCCATTAGTCGAAAATGCAGTTTTACTCCTTAACAGCTTCAGTTAAGCTTCAGTTCTTCTCTATTAATAAATGTGTTTCTTTATTCCTTGTTGACATTCATCTGCATAATTTCCCCTTCAGCTATTATATGACCTTCCTTCACAGTCAAACAACATGAAAAAGCTGTCTTCTCTTAAATTTCAAAGACTACAGTAACTAAGTACTGTACCAATCATCCCAAGGAAAACAACAAAAAATATTAAATAAAACTTTAAATTCTTCCTATCATATGTGAGACCTGAAAGACAAAAATGGTTATGGGGGCCAAAAACTACACAAAGACAAGAACACTAAGAGTTAAGCGAGGTGCTAATGTCAGCTTTCACCTTAAGGAAATGCAGTATGCGGGAATCTACCTGCTTCCTGAGTAATCTCTAGGAGTAACTGCTAAACTGCTCTTGGTCAAGGCTGGATAGTTTGTTGTAATCCTGACACCTCCAATGATAATCACAAACCTTTCTACTGTGCCTGCTATTGAAATCTCACATCTGCAGCTTTCTTGTGCTAACACTAAGCTTGTCCATCCAATTAATGGCCTTGGTGTCTGTGGGGTCGCACAGAGTCGGACATGACTGAAGCGACTTAGCAGCAGCAGCAGCAATGGCCTTGGTATCTATGAAGAATCCGCAGCTGGTTTCTCCATGCCATCTAACAGACAAACAGGAATCTATGAGGCTGGGCCCAGTCACCTTTCCTAACAACTGCTACTCTATTAATCCCCTGTCACTGCAACATGGTACCACGCCAAACATGAGAATTTTCTGAGTACCCTGCAGGAAGAAAGCAGGAACAGAGGGAGAGAGGGAAGCAGGAAAGAAGAAAAAGAAAGGGAGAGAAAATTCGTACAATTTTTATATTTCCCCAAACCTATTTGGATCACTCCAGTCATCCTGTAGCTCAGGTTTAGATTCCAAGATAGGAATGAGAGAACTGTGTTACAAAATGTCTCTTTTGTGTTCTCTTTCTGCTGATGTTGTCCACCTTGTTTTTATCTTCATGCTCTTTCTAAAACACACCTCACCCCAACACTGAGTTTCTTTCTGTCATGAGCTTCTCTGAAATGTTCCTTGTTCTCTGATTGGATGTAGCCAATCCTACAAAGCATCCTCTCACTTAATTATCAAAAATATATTAAGCATCCACCACCAGCCAGGACTATTTTAGACCCTAAGAACCCTAAATGAGATAGACAAAATACTTGCTCTGACAGAGTTTGCATACACACATGCAAAGTTGCTTCTATCATGTCTGACTCTTTGCAACTTAGCACAATATACAATTTTAAAATAATATAAATTAAGAAAATATAACAGGTTACTGAGTACTCTGCACATACTAGGCTACAGTAAAAACATATACAGTAGTGAAGTGTTAAACACACAGTAATTACATTATATTGAGGCAATAGGGAAGACTTCTTATAATGGTGACATTAATCTGAGATTTTAGTCGTTAAGAAGCTAACCATGTAAAGGTAATGAAGAACAATCCAGGCAGAAAAGAAGACCAAGATGGCTGAAGTGTAATCAGTAAAGAGGAAAGTTTGTCGAAACTTTTCAACAGTCAGAACACTAGCGAAAAATATCTGACCTCATTCTAAGCAAAATAGGAAATCACTGGTGGTGTTTATAGCCAAATGCTCCAGGAAACAAACTCACTCAGAAGGACAGCATGGATAGTGGAGTGCAGTTTATACACTGGCAGGTTCCAAACAGAGTTTCCTCTTTAGCCAGGGACCCCAACTGACTTCTGTGGAAACCTTATATACCTTAAGTATACTATTCAAGCCCACATCCCCAAATTCCTTAAACCCAGCCTGTAAAGTGTTAAAGGGAGTTACAATCAGGTTACCGCATGATTCATAATCAGAAGGATCAGCTGGTTATCCATTATAGCCTACACCGATGGGTGCCATAAAGATTACAAAGGTGACTGACTACATAGAGGATTATTACATTCTCTTTGGTGATGGGAAATTTTGGTATGGAATCTGGTGTTTATCAGTCTGAGAGGCCAGTCAGCCTTAGGTATGTTATCCCCATGGCTACTAGGCACATAGTCCAAAGTTCACTCAAAGTGCAGGGAGTTTCTTTCTTTTTCAAGACAGGAGTCAGCTCAGCCTGTTCCTTTCCTTCTTCAAGGGGACTGACATCTTAAAATACCAGCCTAGCTAGCGCCTAGAGGACTGATTCTTACAATCTTTTTATCTCAGTGTTCTTTTAAATTGTTAAAAGATTTAAGAATATCAAAGGGCTTTTGTTTGTGTAGTGTGTATACATCAATATTTACGGTATTAGAAATTAAAACTAAGAAATATGATGTTTTTATAATTCACTTAAAAACAATAAACTCATTACATGTCAACAGTAACAGATTTTTATTGAAAGTAACTACTTTTCAAAACATAAGGAGAATGAGAATATCAGCATTACTTTATATTATTTCAAATCACTTTAATGAGTATTTGCATATAAGAGTTATATTCTTATATTTGCTTCTGTATAAAATCTATTGCAATTATGTTTTTGGGTTGAAATATCCAAAAAATCTCACCTCCCATAGATATATAGTTGGAAAAAGGAAGAGTGTGTTAAACTCTTAGGTAAGTGTGAATAACCTTCTATGATATTATACCAAAGCTTTACAGTGATAGTTTCTTAAAAACTTAGTTTCAATGAATAATTTGAAACTATTAGTGAATTTATTATACTTTTTATTATAAAATCTCTTGTTAAATCTCACATTTAGAAATAGAGACTTTATCCCTACCTGATTTGTAAAACAAACATTATTCATTAGAAAAAGATTAGCTGTGTGAGTTATGTATCTCTTCTTCATGTTAACCAACTTCATGAAACAGCTTTTCAAAATCACATTTGTTATTATCACCACTGACTTCACTGGTGAAGTCAAGTGTTTAAGTTTTGATACTTGTCAGTCTCATAGTAGTGGATTTAGTTATCCAAACTTCTAATTTTTCTCTTGGATGCTCAAATTTTATCATTGGCAATAAACACTTTCAGCTGTTCTCCCCAAAGTGACAGTCTTGCTTCATTCACTTTAGAGAATGTCTTCATACCTTCCTATGTCTGAATAACTTCAGTTTTTCTGTAATTCTTTCATGTAAAAAATGGTGCTCCATGAATAAGCAGCTGCTAAGTCACCCCACAACACAAACAACAGAACAGTGTTTCGCCTTACACAAACATCATACCTTTGCATGCAGCACACCCTCAAGTGTGCTTCCCATTTGGTCACGCAAAATTCTTAAGGACATACACTTACTAGTTGGAGGTCAGTAAATTTAGTATTTTGTTTGTTTGTTTATCAAGCACATTCATATGTTAAAACTGACTTCAACTGTGTGTACAGATGACAAATACAATGACTGGTAGAGGTTTTGTGTCACTGTTTCATTTGTACTTAGGCACCAGCTGTTTAGCCACTGTTACTCTTGCATAATCTGTGCAAATGCTCACACAGTAAAAAAGGCAACAAACACATTAATATTATTATAAAAATATTTTGACCTTAAGGACTCCCTGAGTCTCACAGTCTCAGGGGCCTCCTGAAGTCTGTGGACCTGACTTTAAAAACCATTGGTCTAGAGAACAATTGGAGAGGAGGTTGAAAACAGACGTAGTTCTGGAAGAAAGAAATGTGGAGTTTACATTCAATATATAAGGAATGAAACTACAAAGAAGTAAACAAATTCAGGACATTTTTTGGTGACAGAATCAACAGAACTTACTGCTGGGCATGTTATGAGTATGAGGGAGAGAGAAAAATAAATGATAACCCCAAGATTTTGCCCTCAGGAAACAAAGAATCTCCATTATAAAGATGAAGAATATACGAAGGGGCAGATTTAGAGCGAGAAGCTGAAGAGCTTAACTGTCATTTCCTCCCCTTTCCAGTATTCATTTTCAATGATAATCACTATTTATCAACAACTTTCAGAGATAAAACACCATGAAATACTTTTAAAAGTCATGTTCTCCTTGTTTATATAATCTCCAAACAAGTCCATCCTTTCATTAGATCTTAAGTGCTAACAGATCTCCTTATTTCCAATGATTTCTAATACAATACACTGCCACTGGCTCTACACTAAAGGAAATAAAAAGTGGTAAGGACAATCTGGCAGCATGAGTACTCATAATAAATCTCCTTAAAAGAGCTCCAAAATTATTTGTCTAGGCACCTTCCTTACCTCCTGTTCAATGGCACCCTAGTCCTTGCCCTTTCCTTGTTTCATTTTTCCTTTATCATTTCCATTCTCTTACTCCCACCCATATTCTCCATTGTATTCACTATAAAGTGGTAGGGGATTTTTGCTTTTAATCCTCTTAAGAATCTCTCCTTTCCAAAGGTTTCTAAGAGATATTCTTGGTGTTTTTACCTGTTTTTATCTGCAGGTATGGCTAACAGTTCAGAATGTGAGTCTCCTAACTTTGGCGGATTTGCTTCTGTTGCTGTCATTTTCATCTACTTCTTCATCTGGTTCTGCAACACATGTAAAAGCAGTCATTATTCTCTACTGTAAATCTACTTTTTGAACTAATGTAACATCTACTTTACCTAGTTCTTCTTCCTTTGTTTTAAAAGCAAATGTTACTTACATACCTAGGTAAAAATCATTTTAATTTTTAAAACTCAATAAGTTATTATCCCATTTACAAATGCGTAAAGAAGAAAAAAAGGTTACATTAATTTCTCAAGGTCACTAAGCAGAAACTAAAATGACAGGCCTTGCAAATAAAGCCCTGTATTTAGAGAACCATATTATTTCTAATTTGCAATAAAACAGACATTATATTATAATAATTTAATACTATATTGTTATAACATTTATTATAATGTTAATTATAACAAAGTCAATATACTCTAATATCATATATTACTATAGTATATACTGGCACAATATATAATGCAATTATATCACAATAAATGTTATAGTTTTAAAATATGCTTTACCTTAAAAATCAAATCATCAAAATGATTTTTTTAAGGATTTAACTGGGAAAGATGTTATTTTTGCAAAATACTTTATTTCAACTCAAATATCATGATCTTTCCTTTATATAAAGTTTCTAAAGGTTATTTTTGCCTTGCACCTTCTTGATGAGACAAACATAGGTTTTTCTCTGGTGACAAATAAAATGATGTTATGTTGGTTCTTCGTCACAATCATATCATCATAAAAGTGTTGGCACAATTAAGGTTTTTAGAAGTAAACTTACAATGAATATTCATGTTGTTTTTTATAAATTGCTGAAACATTTCCTATGAGTAGTAGATTTAATTCATAAGTAGATTCATTAAAAACATGTAATTTTAACTTTCAGCACTTCAACTTACACTGCAGTTAAAATGGAATATTTAAACTAATCTTTCTTAACATTATAAATAGAATCACTTACATCAACAAAGTTTCTATGTTAATTCCAGCACTACCAACTTCCCCTTCATTTAAATGTAATAATATTTAAGAAGCATTTCACTGTAGAACTTTTAAGAGGATGAAAATGATTTTTTGTGAAAACAAATGGCAAAATTCCATTCTGAATTTGGAAGGACTCTAACTAATGGGCAGATGCCCTGAATCTTTCCCTATAAGAAGCATCTCTGATCTCTTTGATCATCAGCTTTGTCTCCAAAGATACCTTCTCTCTTCTGTTATCCTGTAACCTTAACCCATCAAGAGGTTTTAAAAATGGCCAAACCCTTGACAGCATTCTTGCTGCATGGATGAATTTTAACCAACCTTTGTGGTTCATGAAATTTCCCCAAATTATATTCTACTGGTCAGGATTGAGAAGAAATTAATTTTTCCAATTGTACAATTTCTCACTTTTTTGCACTCTCTGTAGACCTTTTCATTTCTGCTTATAAGCGGGCCAATTATTTCTGAATCCATTTCCCCCTCTTTGCATTTTCCAAATGCAGCCAACAGTAACCAACATATATTATTAGCATTCTATTTCCCACTTTCCTAAAAGTTACAAGGTCAGAATATACATTATTTGCATTACAAATGATGATATTTGACAATTTCATCATGTGTTTCTCCACTACATAACACAGATGACTCTCCCTCTAGTCTCTAATAATAGTTTATTCCTAAAAAAAAAAATTTAAAGCAATGTAAAATACGTTGTCTCCTTATTATTGCAATTATTGCATTTGCTTTCTGGTGCCAAATTTGTATCGTTGAGGATAGGCTAGTGTAGGCTATGGATGAAGAAAAAGAAAAGACAAAAGAGAAGCGAACTCCTAAATCTCAATATTTGAAGAAAACAAGAGTTTTAAGTTTTGACTGCTTATAACTACATGGTGATTTGGCAAGAGGACTCTACATACAATCTTCACTCAAGGAACTAGTTTGCCAAAGAAACTTCTTAAATATTGCTGCTTTTATATCATTCCTTATATATTGATCTTCTACTGCATTTTTAAAACATTACCACAAACTCAATGATGTAAAACATCACTTAAAACAACACCATTTATTATCTCATTGTTTTTGTAGGTCAGGGTCTGGGTATAATCTAGCTTGATCTCTTGCTTGAGGTATCACAAAACGGTAATCATAGTGTTACCTGGCCTATATTTCTGACAGAACTCAAGGTACTCTTCCAAAATCACATGGTTGTCAGCAGAATTCATCACCTTGTGGATGTATGACAGAGGTCTCCTTGTGACTGGTGACTGCTAGCCAGAGTCTGATCTCACACCCTAAGCACAACACCATCCTTTGCCACGTGCCTCTCTTAGAGACAATATGGTAATCCACTTCAGTAGGTCAGCAGGATTTCTCTTGTAAGGGATCAAATGATTAAATCAAATCCATGCAGAATAATTTGGGTAACTTTCACTTTCAGGGACATTAATTATATCTGCAAAATGCTTCCAACTTTGTCATAGAATGTAACCTAATGACAGGAATGATATCCCGTCTTATTGACAGATTTGTCCATTTCAAGGGAAAGAGGATTATATATGGAACGTACACTAGGGAGGAATTTTGAGAGTCATCTTAGATTTCCACCTAAGAAGATAAGAATTTCTAAGCATCTTATCCCACCACTCAGTGCCTAGCCCACAGCTGACTTCTGATAACGCACTGACTAGAACTAACCTTATGACTCGGTTGAACCACTGGAGGCAATACTGGCATATTTCTGAGAATACTAAGTCACCCAATTGTTGGCTCTCACATAGTCAACAGCTAGAAATATGTGTAGAAATCACTATCTTGAAGGAAACAAATATTTGAGATAGTTCTACACAGCTTCAAAACCAGTGATGTGAGAAAGCAATATTTTAGGTTTATTGATTTTACTTACTAGTTTGGGTGTAAAGCATGGATCTGGAATATGGAAGGAAAGGAAAGTCAACCTCTCTGAGGTCAAAGAGCTTGTCTTTGGTCCTACAGCAAGTTAATAACCGTGCTGGCATTTAACCCTGTTTGTCTGTGCTCTGTCCACTGCACCAAGCTATCTTCTGTGTATGTGGACTACAGAAACACTGTAATATGAACTGCTAGAGTACTGGAAGTTTGAAGTACAGATATTTTTAATGCTTGATAAGTAACTGTCTAATTATTTTTCATTGATTCATCTGTTTATCAAACAGGTATTGTGTCAATTACCACATTTCTGTCACTAGCTCTGAAATAGAGAAAAAACTGTATCATGACACAAACCAGTACTTTATTTTTTTTTCCTTTAGCCTAAAGATAAAGGGTAAAGGACTCTTTGAAGGTTCATACTTAATAGTAAAGACAATCAGTCAAGGACTTAGCATAACCTCCTAAACACTGTACTCTCCTTCCTTCTTAATACAAGAACATTTTTGTTCTGCAGTGCAGCAGCATGACAGTGTTCTGCCGTGAGATGTAAGTGGAAGCCTTGGAATCTCTGTTTTCACAGTCAGATATAATTTGGATACGTATCTCCACCACTGCCCTTGTCAGCATTCTTAAAGAATATAATTCCCATGAAGATGATCTGCCCACTATCCTGGTTTCTCAATTTTTAGCCTTATCAACCCTAAAGATCTGTGTTTTCTACTTGACCTCATCCTGTCATCCACATCTCTATCTTGATTCACAGCATGAGTTTATTTCTTAAGCATTTTTTTCCACTTATTGTTACAATGTCACATTACTTCCTCCTTGTACCTTAGTCTCAGCTAATGATCTGCCATGCTCACTGGGCCTTCACTCTTGCTGTTCCCCCTGCTTGAGTGCTTTTATCTGGACATGTGCATGCCTTGTTTCTTCTCAGCTTAAATATCACTTTTTAAGAAATGAATTCCCTGCCTGTTTGAGATCAAGTGCTCCATCTCCCTGATCACACTCCTTAACAGTCTTCATTCTCTAAAATTATTTCTGTGTTTGCTTCTCATTTCTCTCTTTTAACATAAGGAGGGGTGTTTTGGTCTGTCATTTCTTCAATGACATATAACAAGGACAGAGAATGATTCCTTAAAAATGGAAACTGAACAAATACTTATCAAACAGATACATTACTGTATAGTTTAACAATGTATCTTTAGAAAAAAGCCCCGTGGGAAAGTTGTTAAATGAATTAATGCATGAATTATTAGTGAAATGATTTGGATCAAAGAGATAAGGAAGTGGGAGGCACTCCTTTTTGATAAATTATAGCAAAATTTCATAAAAACTTAAGGACAAAACTTTTCCTAGTATTAAAAAGTATTTTAAGCATTACATGGAAGGTATTTATTAAAGAAGAATATCTTTATCAACATGAGTTTTTTCCTTATTATGTAACAAGTTCTGCTGTAGTTTCATCAAATTTGAGAGTGTATTTTGCAGAGCATAGTTTATGCTGCATACGCAAAATTCACTTTGCACAGACCTGAGAAATACCTCAAAATGACAGAAAATTGAAAGGCAATCATCTTCCATTTAAAAATAACACTGAAGTTACATTTCTCATCAAATAATAAGGGTAGCTGGGGTGGAATACCATGAAATACAGATCACATAGCATACATACAAATCACAATAGGGGTTACTTAAAGCGTTGCAAAGAGATCATCCAGAGCAGCTGACTTGGAGCCACAAAGAGAGACTTTAGTGATTGATGGTTGTGATAGATGAACTGGACACGTTCAGAAACTGTGGACAAAACAGGAAACAGTGGTTTCAAGTAGAAACTCCAAATCTGAAAGCATGGGGCAAATTCTCCTCATAGCATGTAGCAATGTTAATTGAACTTGTCTACACTGACAATCTATATGGAAGTCCACAAGTGAGCAGCACTAAGGATGAATGTAATGACAGCTACTGATGGCCTAGAGCATGAAAGAATAGACAACACTAAATAAGAAATGATTGTATATTTAGATTTTCATAAAAATACCATTATTATATGCAGCAACATGACCCCTTAGGTATCAAGGCATCCTTCATGAAGTCAGTATACAAGAGGTTGGAAATTGCCCACAGGGTCAGTGACGAGGAACAGGACTTGGGGCAGGAATGGGTCATAGTTGAGACAAGAGGGAGAAATAATATTATATCCAAAGAGAAAATGAAGTTAAAAGACAATGCAATGACTTCCTTACAAACTAAAAGATATTTTAAAAGGCCCTGCTACATCTGTAAGATAAGATATAATGGCACCCTGATCAGAAAGACTGAGAGAAAGGCTTGGAAAAGGATTACAGTCCCTACTCTCCAGCAGAAGGGGTAAGGTATATAAATTCCACTACAATTATATTATAGACTGTAATACAAATATTAAAAGTGATATAAAACTATATTTATTGATCTAAAAAGATGTCTCTGGTCCATTGTTAATAAACATTTATAGAAATATATATTGTATATTGTATATATATATTGTATACTTTCCTTTTTTAAATGATAGAGAAAAACATGGAGCATATTCCAGTAATAAAACCTGATAACTCAAAGTAGGAAAAATATGGGTAATTTATTCACTTTTCATGTCCAAATTTTCTGTTTTGCTTTAGACTAAATAAATTAATTATGTAGTAAGAAGTAATCAACATCCAAGAACCACTAGTTTGGAATAAATAATTCAAATGATCTATTCATTTGATTTATGCACATGAAAAACATACATTAGGACACGCCAAATGAGAGGGGCAATTCAAGATAAAGACTAATTACCTTCAATACAGGCATCAGGTACACTCTGATAGAAAAGAATATCCATGTGGCCAGCCTAAGCTATAAGAAAATGAGATATTCATTTTGAAGAGAATCCTAGAAAGATTTGTTAGTATAATGACAAAAAGTAGACATTTTCATAAAGGCATTCAGCATCTAGTCATTTTTTAAAGTATTAAATCTCAAAATAAGTTTAATAGATCATAGTGTTTTAGTTCTTCCTGCTACCAGTTCTGAGAGTTTACTGACTGTGAGGTATGTTTCATTGACATCCTCGAAATAAAAAAGGAGTATCTACTTAATCTTTACTTAGAGGCAGAAGTAGTATATCCACCACTTTTTCAATATGTCTATTTACAGGGTACCTGGAATCTAGACTATTACAAGAAGGAGCAAGGAAACAAGTATATGAAATTTTATAGCCAGGACTGGTTCCCTGGGTGTGTGACTTATGTAATCATACGGGGTCTAGTGCTGAGAAAGTCCCCACACTTGGTTTAATGCTCTGATGTTGCTATCTTGAAATTCTTAATAATTTTTCAATGCAAAGCACTGAATTTTATTTTGTACTGGGCTCCACTAATTTTGTAGCTGATCTTGCTTACAGTATGCTATAAATTGGAATCTTCACTGTTCTGAGAGAAGATGGAAAAAGTCACACCATCAATCCCAAAGGACAAAGTCATTGGTATTATATAGCCATGTTACAAACAGAGCCAAACATCTATTTGGGTATTGACTCAAGTATTAGTTTGAAAGTGATTAGAAAGTTTAGTTTGAAAAAGACTAAGTTTGGTTGTCTAGGAAAGTAAATATAATTGCTTAAAATTTTTATATGGCCAAGTATCAAAGCTATGCACACATATAAGATTAACTTTGTTTTGAATTAACTTTATTTTTACTAACTCCATTTTAACTTCTGCTACAAAAAACTCTTACAAAGCATTTAAATAATAAAATCTGGAAATAAGTAGAATTTCTTGAATTGGATGGTATTTGAACATGACTTTCCCCATGTTAGGATCTGTAAGCATCAGAAGATGGCAATTAGAAGCATCCCCTGGATCCTGTGAGAGTGCTAAGAAGCAAACATACCTGATTATTAAATACAGGATTTATCCAAGTATCAGTCTTGCTTTCTTCAGCACTTTCCACAGAATTTTGTAAAGACAGGACATAAGCTGACAATGGCAGTCTTTAAAGAAATCTGTCTTTTTTTTTTTTTTTAATGTGAGAAGAAGGTGAGAGGGAAGAGATTTTTGTTTTCCGAAAACAGCACATCTTGGTGAATATGATACCTTCTCACAAATCCATAAAGAACTGAGAGTTTATGCAATTTTAAAATACCTCAGGAAATGTTCATGAATATCTTTTAATTCCAAGTCATTTAACTTGCATTTAAACATGCTAGACTAGCAAAAGCATATTGGCAATTTCATCGGTACAAATGAAATAGATCTGAATGGAGTGGGATTTGGGGAAAAGGAAGAAAATTAAAATTATTGCCTTTAGGAAAATAACACTTTTACAACATAAGAAAATTTTAATAACTTTAAGTTTATCTACCAAAAAATTTCTTTCTAAGAGTTTGAATTTAAGCAATTAGTTGAGCTGGAGAGACTGGTGTGGGAATTATCACCCCTTTAGTGAGAAGCCTGTACAGGGTAGTTACATAACCTATCTCAGCCCACTGCTCATCTGCAAACTGGAGCTGACTGTAGTGCTTTTCTTTCAAATTTATTTGAAGATTAAATATGAAAATACATGCAAATGACTGGCATACCATCACTGTACCAATGCAATGTCTCCTTCATCTCTATTTTTAATAACATAATATACACATAAGCCACATGTATAAATGTTTGCCTATCAGTTTTTTTTTTTAATCTGTCCTTTCAACTGATGCAAAAGAGAACCCAGACTATGTGTCTCACTCTTTCAGTTCTGCACTTTCTTCAGGATACCCTAAGCCTCTTAACTCCTCTCATCTTCCCCCAGAATCTGACTTGTTGTGTTTCTCAGTCTCAAGCCTAGGTCAGTTCGTCCCAGTATGTTCTGGAAGGGTGCATGTATGCATTCTCAGTTGTGTCTGACTCTTTGTGACCCTATGAACTGTAGCTCGCCGGACTCCTCTGTCCATGAGACTTCTAGGCAAGAATATTGGAGTGGGTTGCCATTTCCTCTTCCAGGGTATCTCCCCGACCCTGGGATTGAACCTGCATCTCTTGTGTCTCCTGCACTGGCAGGTGGATTCTTTACCACTGAGCCACTTAGGAAGCTCCCTCTGGAAGGGTACAAACAGCTTTAAAAATTCCAGATGGGAGAGGAAGGAACAAAGATGATCTCTTCCCTTTGCAACCTTGATATGTAACAACTACAAGGAAAACGCATCTTACTACAATCAATATTGCCTACGATTTAGTGTTAATTTGGTATGTGTATATTCTATAAGAGTCCCTGTTTCCCTTTTCCAACCATCCTAGGGGCTCCCCTCTGCTCTCCCAGATGGACTGGACAGAAGGTAACATGGCTGCATCCTACTCTAAGAAAAAGATAATCCTGGGGTTCAGGAATTATAGAAAATCAATATGTAGATAAAAGTGCATATATTGAGCATATTTCATATAATCAGTTAGTAGATAGGTGAGCTGCATCTTGAACATTTAATGAATAAAAGTACTTTTCTGAAGGCTAGGGGTGGTTTTACTACAGGAAGATGAACAGAGCAGACCAAGCTCAGTAAATACTGATCTGGGTGAAAATAGACACAGATTACATACAAGTGAAATATTCATAGATTCCCAACTTCCCACTAAAAGTACAAATTACTTATATCATACTAAAACCAGTAAAGCCGCTTACAAAAATAATTAAGAAACGTTGAATGAGTCAGAGAAAATGGAGTGGAACAGAATCATAGGCTGTGCAGTAGTTACCATCTTTGAATCTAAGCACGTACGTACTAAGGAATATATTACAGAAAAATGTCACTCCATATTAAATTTTAACTTGTCCAACAATGACAAAGAAAAGACAAGCAGTTGTATTGTTTAAAATAATTACTTGAACAATTTAAGGTAGCTTAGCTGCTTTTGTTTGTCATTAGGATAGCTAAGTGCAGATGATAAATCACATGCCTGGGAAACACTACAGCTTAGTGAGATTCCTTTTATTTTTTGTCACACAACACACTGCCACTGCAATCTGTGCTTGCATCCATGTGCTGTTCGTATAACAAAGGCCTTTACATTATTTTATATGCATAAAGAAACTACACTTGAACTTCGCCTGTGCAGTTAACTGCCCTGAGATTGCTGAAAGAAGAATCTTTATAAGGAAGTTTCTTTTCCTTCCTATAAAAACGACATCAGGGACCATGCTAAGCTACCTGGGTCCTGACATTCTGGCAGTTTTCCATTCTACATTTCAGCAACGTGGAGTGTCTCTGGGTTGGCAGACTCAGAAGCTTCTTCCTCCATATTATGGGAATTTCAAACATGTATGTCTTTCGTGGACAAAGTCTAACATTTATTTGGCGCTCAACAATTAATCAGTGAAAACAGTACCTATTTAGGATTTTTTTTAACTGTGGGAAATAGCCAAAAAGTGAAGTATCTTTGGCTATGTATCTCTATGTAGATGTACATATTAACAAATACTCCAAAAACAATATGTGTACACACTGCACATGCAAGTAGACTAACATTTTTCCTAGGAATTCAAGACCTGCTATTTTAGACATTAAATTTAACATAATCAAATATATACCCATTCTGATATAGCTAAATATATTGTGAAAGTGAAAGGTGTTCAGTCCTGTCCAACTCTTTGCAACTCCATGGACTATAACCCGTGAAATTCTCCAGGCCAGAATACTGGAGCAGGTAGCTGTTCCCTTCTTCAAGGGATCTTCCCAACCCAGAGATCGAACCCAGTTCTCCCACATTACAGGCAGATTCTTTACCAGCTCAGACACCAGGGAAGCCCGAAGGTTGGCCTGCAGCACTGACTGGGAATTGAACCCATGTCAACTGCTTGCAAGGCAGCTATGCTCACACTATACCACCAATGTGGTAAATTTAGCCTTATTCTACTGGATTTATGTGTGAACTCTCCAGGTAAATTAATTCCACCTTATGAAATTATTCAATGTGGTTAATGTGCGTGTTAAAAACTGCTGATGGGAAATACAGAGAGAGTGATCTCTGTCAAAGGATTTGCATTTAAGATCACTAAGCAATATTAGAACTTTCATGAAATAGTCACAATATAATGTAAAAGGGATTATCAGTAGAAATTTGAAACAGTGAATTAAAGTAACTTGATCATACTCTGCAAATTATTCTTTTAACAATCATTTTGAATGCAATTATTCATTAGTTCTACAAAGCTGTTAACATAAGTCAATATTACACTCTGTAACTGATGCTATGCTATCCAGAATTAAGCAATTAAAGCTCTATCATTCACTTGTTTGAGTATGCCCACTGAGTGGGGACAAACAGGAATACAACTAGCATGAATATTATACAACTCTTTGATCCTAAACTTGTATCTAAAATAGCACATGGTTATGATCTAGTAATCCCACTTCTAGGTACAGAGCCAAAGAAAATGAAATCAATATCTTGAAGTGATAGTTCCACTCTTATTTAATCAACATGTTGTACATCTTACACTTATACAATATGTCAATTATATTTCAATAAAGCTAGAAAAACATAAATAAAATGGCATATGGTCATAACAAAACTTAAAAGGTAAACTGCTTGCATTCATCAGTTACTATGCATAACATTCTTTAATATGGTGGTGCATTTTTACATTCTGACCCAATATGTGACATCATGAGAGAGATTGATAAAATTCTGTAAATGTGTAAAAATATATACATGTTACTCTATACTATAAAAAATACTGCAATTTACTTACTTTTTAACCAACTTTAAACATGTTCAAATAATTTAATAGTTTTAAATTTTAATTAGTTTGATTAAATTATAACACAGAATCTAATTCTTTATTTTGGGGGGGGGGGGCTAAATCCCAGATCTCCACTTGAGGGCAAGACACATTTTAACCTGTGTTCAACAAACTAGATACATTTATGTTATTTTCCAGTTAAGGATAATGTTTACAATCTAAGACAACAACCCAAAATGCAAATCGAAATACTTCACATTCTATGAAAACCATTTTAAAGAACTTAATAATAAAAGATAAATTGCCAGCATTACATGGCCTGTGACATGCTCAATGATTTCTCCTCTCCCTACTTCACCTTTATGTCAAGTCCCCAGTCAGCCTCTGCCTCATTCTTCTTACCAGGGGCCACAGAATCAAGTCTTCAGAGGGCTGACAGCTCACCTGACTGCATGCCCTCAGTTGGTCCCTCCTTCCTAACGTCTAAGTCTCCCTCTGAACTCACTTGCAGCTGCAGAAGACAGTTCTTGGTGTGCTGATACCATTCTACTCTATACACTGCATCTCTCTCCTCTTCATGAGAGCTAATTCCAGCCCCACAAGAGCTTGCAGACTAAAGGCTTCAAAATAAAACCTTCAACTAATGGTGTATGTGCAGGGGTGAAAGTGGATAAATAAACACCCATCTCTCCATTTTCCCCTGGAATGATTCAGAAATATGTTCTAAATGTCTTTTCAGAGGATCACCAATAGGATTGAGCCCCCAATTCCCAAGATAGAAACCCACCTATTAACACACACTTCATTTGCACTTCTTTCTGTTTCTTTTTCAGCACTTTTTCATTTGTGTTTCCTGGGATCATTTCTCAAGTAAAATACCTGTTCCCACATCCTTCTTCCCAGGTGTGCTTAAGGTAAGTGGAAAGTTCTGTGCTGATCTGCAGGGCCTATGACCAATATAAAAACATTTGATTTCCTTTGAATAAACCAAGGCAGTGGCAGGGGGAGTGAGGGACATCCAGAGGTATAGACAGGCCCTGTGATTAAGCTTTCTGAAATAGAATTACTAGATGTTCCCTGCATAATTTTATCCCACCCTTCTGTGTCTGCTTTCAAGCTATTTTCTAAATGAAATGCCCTTCCCCAGCTCCTTCACTTGGACAATTTCTTAGTTTCAAGGAGCAGCTCAGATATTCTGTTTGAGAAACCCACAGTCAAGTTTCTGCCATGGCAAGCGGCATGCATCACACAGAAGCTGAACACAGGACACGGAGGTGATCTGTGTAGCCCCTCCTCCCACATTGCAGTGTGAGCTCTCAGAGAGCAGGGCCCATAACTTACTCCTCTTCCAGACTCCAGCACAGTGCCCGGTGTGTAATAATGAATATGTAAACACCTTTTTCAAAAACACTTAGAAGATGTCAGGCAATGTTTTAAGTGCTTTATGCATATTAACCCATTTAATACTCAAGACAACCTCCTGAAGTACGTGCTACTATTATCATCATTTATAAAATGAGAAAACTGAAGCAGAGTAAGGCAAAGTGAACTGAAGGTAACACAGCTCGCAATGCGTGAGCCCAGGACAGATTGAAACCATACTATGTTATTTTCAACTATCCATCGTTGCTTCTTTAGAATTAAATATCAAACAGTGACTTCTAACCACTAGAAAACTAGAAAACCACAAAAAACATATTTTGTTAGAGACCTTGATATATAATCTAAACTAACCCATGCTCTTGTCTAAATCTAGCTTTCAAAAGAAGAACTTAAAAGTCTTTCTCAAACAGTAACATTTACAAAAGCAACAGGAATAAAATACTCCCATCACAGCATTGCTAAATATCATATGATTTCTAACTTACCAATGGAGATTTCCTTATGTGCCAGAAATTTACTTTAAAATTTTATTTAATACTTCATGGAAAATAATATGTCCAGGCTAGGTATCACCACTTTTATAGATTAATACTCTTAAGAAAAGATTCAATGGTTATTTATAAAACTTGAATGATAAATGACCCGTTCTTAATACACTGTTTAGCTATGTAAATAAAACCAAAATACTCTGTGCAGGCTCCTACTTACACAGGTTGTTAATGGCAGTGGACTCAGCAAATTTCAAAGAACCAGCCTCAAGTGCCTCTGCAAGTCATGTTTCACACTGCGTGCATCCTGTTGCCTGTCAGCAGTGGCTATAATGGGCACATAAACTAAAATTTATGCCCCATTTAACCTGTAAATGTTCTGTGTCCTTAGCCCTTAGCAATGGAAATATGCCAGTGTCTTTTACTTCTTTTACTGGTATATAATCCCTCCTCTCCATCAGATTTGAGAAAATTTTAGCTATCATGGAATTATAAATTGTTAATGTCATTTCTGCATTGCTGCGCTCCTGATAATCTTAAATCCGGATCAAGAGTTATTTTAGAGTAAATATATACCACATTCATCTGAACAGAAAAGTTGGCAGTAAACATCCAACATATATTCCATTAATAACAAGTTTAAATACATCATCTAAGTAAATCTGAGGAACTATTTAAAAATTTAGGAGTCCTTAACCAAATCTTAACTGAGAGATAAAACTTCTAAAAACATTATCTAGTAAAATGAATGAGACAAAGTGAGAAGATTTGTTAGCCAAACTATAAAATTTTAAATTGACTTTTTCAATTTACTAAGCTAAATTTTCCACAATCTCATTTAAGCAATTATTTTAGGTATATGATTTATTTTCCAAATTATTCTGTTTCAATAATTATCAATAAGCCAATAGGAATTTATTTAATTATTGTTTAAAATTTTTACTTATTTTTTCTAATAAATATTCTAGTACATAGTATTTATGTAGCTCATCAAATGTTTTCTTTTTATCTTTCTAAAAGTTTTTTCAAATTATGGTTCCATAAAACACAGTGATCTCTCAAGAACAGACAACCACTCAGTGAAACAAAATACTCCAGGTTTTAGGCAGAGAGTTTAATATTATTAGAAAGCTTACAAGATATTCTTCATTTGTATGGAACTGGGGTTTGTCATAAATAGGCATCCTATTTCTTAAAGTCTTACATCAGAAGTAAAATTTGAATATGCATCTGGCTCAAAAGTTTTTAGAGTTTGTTCTGAGAGACTGTGGGTTAAATTATCAAGTAGTATTTAATAAGCATATCTTAATTCTGTAACTTAATTTTAAATTACATGTTTTATACCAGGCAACTACTAGTGATAGGGATGAAAAATCAATTTATTTGCACATTTCTATTTCAGAATTTCCAACACTTTTTCTTTGTAGAGTCCAGGTTCTTATTTTTTTAACTGTCAAAAGTGACAACAGTGAAGCAACTGTATTCTGCAGTACTCTAAAATATTTGAATTAAAATTTTTGTTGTTGATGAAGACTAAGAAGACAAATTTGAGAAGTTTTTTGACTTTTAGTAAGCAGCTTGCCATCTAGGTTTAACCAGATTTCTGAAGCACAGAGTTATTATAAGGGACCTGTGAACAGTGTATGGGGCTTCCCTGGTTGTCCAGACAGTAAAGAATCTGACTGAAATGCAGATTCCCAGGGTCAGAAAGACCCCTTGGAGAAAGGCATGTCTACCCACTCCAGTATTCTTGCCTGGAGAATTCCATGGACAGAGGAGCCTGGTGGGCTACAATCCATGGGGTCACAAAAAGTAAGACACAATTGAGTGACTAACACTTTGGGCTTCCCAGGTGGCACTAGTGGTAAAGTACCAGCCTGCCAGTGCAGGAGACACATGAGACACAGGTTCAATACCTGGATTGGGAAGATCCTCTGGAAGAGGGCATGGCAACCCACTCCAGTATTCTTGCCTGGAAAATCCAATGGACAGGGAGCTTGGTGGGCTAGAGTCCACAAGGTCACAGAGTCAGACACAAGTGAAGCTACTTAATACACATGCACAAACGGTGTATATAAAATAAATACATAGACTATCATATACATATATGTTCCATTGTCAATAAAACATCTGTGTGCCATAATGAATAATGTGCATACTTATCTTAAAGCATTAGTAAAACCATAATAGACTTTGTTATGGTATTTCTCAATCCACAACTTTTGAAAATATCATAACTGCCTTAGTGTAAAATTATACTGATATCATAAGGAAAAAAAAACTTTGTGTTCAAAATACTTGGAAAACATTGGAAAGTTTGCTACTAATGGGAAAAGTATTTATGTTTCCAATTTCATAGTATTTATCATTCATTTTGACTGGGACTTACAAAATAGTAAATCATTATATTGGAAGAACCACCTTTTTACCAGAAGTGAGAAGGTGAAAGACATGAATGGATTGTGGAGTCCAAAGAATTTTCCTTTCCACATTTACATTTTTATTAGAGATCTAAACTCTAAAATTTAGGTAACAGTTGGAGAGACCACAAAAGAAAACTATTTGAACAATTAAATATATGTGGATTCAAATAACATTTACCTTTAAAATTAAATATTGTCATCAAACCAAACTCTCAACTATCAGAATGATTTAATTTTACCCTATTCTGTTTCCTGGTCCTTAATTGTAATGAATATACGTGTGGTTAGCAGAATAATGGCCTTTCAAAGATGTCCAGTCCCTGTTCTCCAGAACTTGTGGATATATTATACACAACAAAGAGGAATTATAGCAGAAGGAATTAAAATTACAAAGCAACTGACTTAAAATAGGGAGATTAATATGGATTATCCAGGTGGAACCAATGTAATCACAAGCTCCATTAAACATGGAAGAGGGAAACAGAAACATCAGCATTAAAGTGATACCAAAACAAGAGGGTGGCAGAGGATGAGATGGTTAGATAGCATCACCAACTTTACGGACATCAACATGAGCAAACTTCAGTGTGGGTAGTGCAGAACAGGAAAGCCTGCCATGCTGCAGTCCACAGTCACAAAGAGTCAGACACGACTTAGCGACTTAGCGACTACAAAGTGATACCATGGGAGAAAAACTCAACCAGACACTGCAGGCTTTGGAGGAGGTCACGAGCAGCTTCTCAAAACTGGAGAAAGCAGGCAAATGAATTTACTCCTAGAGCTTCCAGAACGGAACATGACCCTGTTGACTAATTTTAGCCCAGTGAGACACATCTTGGACTTCCAATCTCCAGAACCGTAAGATAATAATTTGTGTTGTTTTAAGCCACTAAGTCTGCGGTAATCTGGTACAGAATCAACAGGAAACTGAGTTTGCTAAGGCATATGCACCTGGCAAATATGTAAATTTTCATGAACACAAAAAGAATTCAAGTGAAGTAACAAAGAATTAGGTTAGCCCTTTCCCAATATAACTGCTGAAGCAAAATAACTTTTGCTGTGGAGCTAAACATGATATAATGGGAAGGGATTCCTGCTTTTCTTCAGAGAAGAGCATTTGTGCCAGTAGGGATGAGGCAGAAATTTCGACCGGCACACCAAGCTGACAAACAGTGGTGAGCAAAGCACCAGACCAAGAGGGTTCAATCCAGGCCACTTAGGAACCACATGGTCTCTAACCGGCTCATCACTCTGTTGACTCTGCAGAGGTGGACAGAACAACTAATGAGACCACATGATTCATGGGCAAGTGTGAGTAACCCATAGGAGATCTGGGGACTCTGTGGGTAGAGAAATTACTGGGATGGTGGAGTAAAGTTAGAAAGGAAATGAACAATTTATTCTGGAAAAGGCTGTGTAAGTTCTAAGCAACTATAATTTGCTATTAAAAAGATCCAGCCACGGATATAGAAATCAAACTTATGGTTATAGGGTATAAATAGTGAAGGTATAAACTGGAAGACTGGGACTAACATATATACATTACTATATACAAAATAGATAACTTGTAAGAACCCAATGAATAGCAGAGGGAACTCTATTCAATGATCCGTAATGGACAAATGGGGAAAGAATCTAAAAAACAGTGGATATATACAGAAGTATAACTGATACACTTTGCTGTACACCTGAAACTAACACAATACTGGAAATCAACTACACTCCAATAAATTTTTAAGAGTAAAAAAAAAAAAAACCAAGGTTAGAAATGGCCAG
The DNA here is from genome assembly GCA_007570785.1 of Antilocapra americana. Classification (NCBI taxonomy): domain Eukaryota; kingdom Metazoa; phylum Chordata; class Mammalia; order Artiodactyla; family Antilocapridae; genus Antilocapra; species Antilocapra americana. The sequence goes on along the minus strand of ML660211.1, from coordinate 2,884,487 downwards.
CCATTTGATCTATATTTGAATTTGTCTCAACAGATTAACCAACAAAGAAAAAACACAAAAGAATCCCCCTGTTTTGAAAAAAAGAAGGAGTCAACTCAGAGGGAGGTGAGCAGGTCACCCTGACAGAGCCTCTCAAGATGACAGGGTAACTTCAATCCCATGTCCGATACTCATTTTGTCAGGAGCCCAAATCTGACAGTACACTCCCAGTCAATTGGGCTCTAAAAGATGGACTTCCACAATCAAACTTAAGAGACTGATAATAAACCAGGAGTCTAGTTTATGTGCTACAAACAGGGCACTTCCTCCCTGTGTCTTCCGTCAAGAACACATCTTTCTCAGCCTCAAGGCAAACAAGGTGCTTATGAGCCCAAGTTCGCCTGATGCTCACAGAAAAAGTGCCAAGAGCATCAGAGGGCCTGAGAGAATATTTTATCTGGTTACAAAAAAAAAGGCATATGAACCATCCTTGCTCAAAAACCTAACTTTCCAGTGAGCCAAACACTAAAGTCACTTGAAATACTATTTCTCTCAGTTTCTCGAACTTGGACAAAATTGGAAAAAAAACGTTACATTTTGATATTTAAATTATGTTTATGAACTTCATGTGAACCATACTGAAACACTTTAAGAAAAAGTGGTTTAAAACACAAGATACACAATTTACGTGTTATATGGAGTTTTATTTCTGTCCTAAGGATAAAACCTAGTCACCAAGAATGTAAGGGTCTCCTGATCACTACTAACAAAGGTAGCGGAAGTGATGGAATTCCAGCTGAGCTGTTTCAAATCGTAAAAGATGATGCTGTGAAGGTGCTGGACTCAATATGAGAGTCCATCATGAGAAACGCTGGGCTGGAAGAAGCACAAGCTGGAATCAAGATTGCTGGGAGAGTGAAGTTGAATAGAATGGTGGCTTAGAGGGTAAAAATCTGCCTGCAATGCGGGAGACTTCGGTTCGATCCCTGGGTTGAGAAGATCCGCTGGAGAAGCGAATGGCAACCCAATCCAGTATTCTTAAAAAAAAAACAAAAAAAAAAGATTGCTGGGAGAAATATCAATAACCTCAGATATGCAGATGACCCCAGCCTTATGGCAGAAAGTGAAGAGGAACTAAAAAGCCTCTTGATGAAAGTGAAAGAGGAGAGTGAAAAAGTTGGCTTAAAGCTCAACATTTAGAAAACTAAGATCATGGCATCTGGTCCCATCATTTCATGGGAAACAGATGGGGAAACAGTGGATACAGTGTGAGACTTTATTTTTCTAGGCTCCAAAATCACTGCAGATGGTGAATGCAGCCATGAAATTAAAACATGCTTACTCCTTGGAAGGAAGGCTTTGACCAATCTAGATAGCATATTGAAAAGCACAGACATATACTTTGCCAACAAAGGTCCACCTAGTCAATGCTATGGTTTTTCCAGTAGTCATGTATGGATGTGCGAGTTGGCTGCCGAAGAACTTACGATTTTGAACTGTGGTGTTGGAGAAGACTCTTGAGAGTCCCTTGGACTGCAAGAAGATCAAACCAGTCCATCCTATAGGACATCAGTCCTGGGTGTTCATTGGAAGGACTGATGTTGAAACTGAAACTCCAACTCATGTGAAGAGTTGCCTCATTGGGAAAGACCCTGATGCTGGGAAGGATTGGGGGCAGGAGGAGAAGGGGACAACAGAGGATGAGATGGCTAGATGGCATCACCAACTCAATGGACATGGGTTTGGGTGGACTCCAGGAGTTGGTGATGAACTGGGAGGCCTGGCATGCTGCCATTCACGGGGCCGCAAAGAGTCAGACACGACTGAGCGACTGAACTGAACTAACTAAACCGCTTTCAATGGGAACCCAATAAGCAATATCTTAACTAATTATTGATGGAGGGATTTTTCTACAAACAAATACCTGTGGCCACTGATTTGTTATGTAGGTGATATTGAAACGTCCCTAGTCAATAATGTTTGGGTAACAGAAGACATACTAATAAGTCTCTGGTCAATGTGTTAAGCTGGATTTCTGAAGACTGTGTTTCTCTCTCTCTTTATCTCTCCCACTATACACAGGTATTTTCCTCCCCCATACACAGGTATTTTATTATGAGTTGTCTTCAGTTTTTCGACCAGCACTACACACACCTCATTTCACCATCTATATTCTAGAATTCAACAAAATAAATCAAACCAACCACCTTTTCTGACCAATGCTCAGGAAATACAGGTATGAATGTTGCCAGGTTCAAAAAGCACAGTAATACTATGACCAAAGAAGGCGTTCATTGAGGCTGCTTCTCAAAGGTTATTTCTTTCACACGTTTCCTAAAAATGAGGAGATATTTATCCGGAAGGAAACTCTGAGTCAGAGGAAATTCACTGATAACCATCAGCTTTTTCAGTCAAGACCACAGAAGAAATGTAAACATATCTCCCGAAAAGCGGCTGTCCTTACCTCTCGAAAAAGAGCATTTGCGTGGTGACTCGGGTCTACAGCCACGATGCCCGGCGCTCCTACTCCCGCCACAGAGCATCCACTGACTCCGACATTGACCCGGACGTACACTGACCCCACGTTGACCCGGACGTACAATGACGCCACGTCGACCCGGGCGCCCAGCCCGACTCCTGGGCTCCGTGTCTCAGAGTGAGACCCACCGTGCTTCCCGAGGAGAGTCTCTGTGGCTTTTCGGTGGAATTACATTTTGGCAATAGTAGGGTCGCCTCAGTGTTCCAGACTCGGTTTCTGTTTCTAATGGCGACGTGGAAGAAATATTGCTGGATACCAAGTGTGAATCTGGACGGAGCAGCCCCAGGAGTTCTCCCTGTGACCACCCACCTCGCTCACAGATCCCCCCACCAACCAAATAGGGAGCTTCCTAAATAGGCCCACATGGTACTGATGGGAAAAAGAAAAAAAGCTCTCAATCACAGGAAGATTACATGGAGAGAAGAAAAGGTGAAGAAAAAGTCATACCTGATACAGGATTAGTCAAATTGGCCAGAAAACATCCCTTCCCCACTCTGCCCAGTTCCTTTTCAGACACCCACAGCGCACGACCCCACTCAACAGGAGGAACATGGCGTTTTCTCTGCAGTTTCTAAAAGTTTTTCTCCCATCTTTTCTCTCTTGTGCTGGCAGTGGGGTAGGCGATCTCTATCTGAAGGCTCCTGACAACAGCTACCAGCACCTTTTGATAAAAGAACTGGAATCTGGCTTTTTCAGTTAGGGGGAATTTATATTGGGATTTGCAATGCAGCTTACAGAAGAAGCTACCATCTTGGTCCTTGGGTGGCTGCACCATTTGTGGGTTTTTTGTTTTGTTTTGTTTTGTTTTGGTAAATGCTGCATTCCTAATTCAGTAAAATAAAAATAAGACACACAAACGAAGAGTGGTATGAGTGAATATGGAGCATGTGGAGTTTGGAGGGAACTTCATTACAAAAACTGTAAAACACTCCAGGACTCAGCATGAAATGTTCATGAAAGTAAAAACAAAATTATGTGGAAATTTACAACAGAGATGCCTACAACTATAATGTATACATAATCATTACTGGCCTCCCTGATTTAGCCAGTAATCTATAGAAAGTGGAAACCATGTGAACTGGGAGAAATACCAACTTTTGTGAGTTGATATTTTCAATAAAATAATATGTTTGTTAAAAATCAAGATTTTAAGTCTCTGGATTTATTGTCAGTCCCATTATATTTCCATAATGTGAACACATGCTTGTCTTGTTTACCCAATTCTTCTGTCAAAAAATCTTACTGACAACCTATTCATTACCAGTGCAGAACATGCCAAGATGGTGCAATGTGGTCTCTGCCCACCAAAAGCTTTTAATTCTTTATAGGAGAAAGTCACATGCAACTTCTCATACAAGGAGACAATAGGATATTCTAATTGGAGGTTTTCCAATGTCCTTGTTTTGATCTCCTCCCTTGACTTCGGACTGCCCTAAGTATCCCTGTTCATAGAATTCTGTATTTTAGTTCTTTCAGTTATAATGCACCTTTATTCTACCCAAGCCTGGAGCTGTGTTGGTGTGGTGGTAAGGAGAGGAGGGGACATTCTATGATCTTTTGATTAAGTCCCAATTATTTGATATACATGTGTCTTGGAGGTTGGACCTTCACAAGTTTTCCCAGTGTTCTTTGCATTCAGGCCCCTACACCTTTCCCTGGCTGCAGCATTACCAAATCTACTTTCTTAAAGCCTTGCTCCTAGACACTTAAGTTTTTCTACCCCTCAAGTGAGATACGAAGGCTGAAGTGAGTTTTGTTCCTTCATCTGGATAAAGTTTAAGAACAGATTTGGCAAAACCTTTTCTACCAGAAAGTAAGCCTTTGATATGGAGAAGTCATTGATCATATTGGATAACAGTTACTGTTTTCTTCCCCCTGCTAAAGACAAGAGGGGAATTTTCTTGGACTTTCACCATAAAAACGTAGTGAGGTTACTGAAAGGAAGGCCTATAAAATGTGGTGTCCCCCTAAGTTTGCAGTTCCCAGGAACTTTTTGCCCTCACACTAGCCTCCACTCAACTTCTGGGAATTCACCAAAATTAACGCTTGTGTTATTAGCTTTGACAAATGCACCAGGATTATGTAAAATGTTAACAGTGGCAGAAGATAAGGGAAGAGTATATGGCAACTCCTTTATTATTTTTGTAATATTTCTATGAATCTATAATCCTTCCAAATTAAACAGCTTACTAAAAAAAGTAAATTTCTGACCAAATTTTAAAACTTCAATATATTATTTGAGTCTTAGCAAAACTAGCAATTAATCATTAGAAAAGACTACAGGACAGCAGGTGGGGAAGGACACCATTAAACTGCATAATAATAAAGCAGAGAATTGTCCTGGGACTAGAGCCTGGAAGAGAGGCAGACTAATAGCAGCTTTTATTCACTTGCAGGTTAAAGCCTTTGTGGGAGAGGAAAAGGAACCTTGTAGGAGTCAAGTCACAACCAAAGAGAGGGATACTATACATAGAATGTGAGCAGAACATTTTCCCAGCCCAAAGCTTTTAGCTACTTACAGATGAGCCTGGGGAAGGTCTGAGAGTTATAAAAATCAGATCTCAGTTTCAACTCTGCTAGTAATATGCTGACAGTGAACAAGTTATGTTCACTATCATTTTTCTCATTCTTGATTCTCTCAATTATGGGTTGCATTCACCCACAGCTTTGATTATGTTAATTTATAAAGGCAAGTTCTTTAATCCTTTTGAATTTATTGAATTAAGTTTTATATTTGACAATGACATAAAAATTAAAATACATTGCAATATGAAAGGGAAATAAAAATAACTTCAGTCAGCATATAAAACTCTAAATTCTCATTTTGGCAAGTCCTTGGATATAGTAGGAGGTAATTTATCATACAATTATAATGTGTATAGCTTTGACCATAGATATTGATAGTTATACTTTTAATTGCTGAAGTATTCATCATACTTGCAAGTTTCAGAAGCACAGGAACATGTTGCTTGCACTGCACCATGAATGTGCAGTCATCAAGGTCCAGATGATGAGAGAAACTACATCCCAGTTTTTCAGTAGTTAAATTTTAAGGGAAGAAGAGGATCGATGAGGGACATATTAAAAGAGACTTAAAATTCATATTAAGCTTAAAAAGGGAAAAGATAAATAGCAAAGTATGCTGGGTTGTAAAACTAAAAAATGAAGTGATCAGTATGAAATGCAGGATAATAGTTACTCATGGGGAGACAGAGAACTTGTAATCATGGTCAGACACATGGATGTGGCTTCCAGGTAGCTGGCAAAATACTATTTTTTCACCGGAGTAGTGGTTCCAAGAGTGTTAACATTTTAATAATCCTTTACAATATACATTTGTTTTGTGTCTTTTTCTCCCTTTTTAATTACAGTATGTAATAAAATCTCAATGTCTTGCTGGCAGAAAGCTGTGTGCTACATTTACAACAATGAATAAGAAAGTTTTCCTATAATCAAAGGCTAGAATCAAGAAAGAAAAAACAGGAGACAAAATGAGCAACGGATTATTACAATTCTTACCATGAAATTATATATTAGTTACAGAGAAGTCCAATGGATGGAGTGTTCAAATTTTCCAAGTTGTAAGTAGTTTTGAAATCCAACGTTTCAGCTTAATATTTAAAGGAACCACAGTTTTCAAAAGGAATAGAGGATGGAGCCATTTAGAAAGAAGGAGCCAACTATTTTGTTAAAAGATATTTTTAACAGGTAAAATCATGACTCACACAAATGTAAAGTAAATATTAATATGAATCTAACATTTCATTTAACTCACTAACTAGTAAAGGAATAAGGAAGATGTTATAGGTGGCTCAAAAAAGAATTCAAGACACACACACAGTGGTTATCAGGAATTCTAAAATGATTTACACATAGATACAAAATTAATCAATATCCATAGGGCAGTAATGAAATGCATCTCCACTGGGCTAACGGGCATTTATGTGAAACAGAAGCATGGGTGTTACTGTCAGTCTTCAACAACTAATGCAACTGTCAAATACCTCAAAGATAATGAGAAGGGAGGATAACTCCAAAGGGGTAACTGGACAAGTTATTCAATAATTCTTTTCCCCTTTTCAAAGTCTTTGAATATTTTTACTGACAGCAGAAAGATTAGGTTTTGGAAAATATCAGGATCCATTATAACAATGGCTGGAATGCTGTACAGCTGGGGTTAAAAGGACAGAAGGTTGAAAGTGAGAAAAAAAGACTGAAAAGGTGGACAGGGTTCACACGAAGCTGAGTGAAGCCTTTTATTTTGTATGGAAGTGGGTGGCAAAGAACCCACCTGCTAATGCAACAGATGCAAGAGACGGGGTTCGATGCCTGGGTGTATATAGTCCATGGGGTTGAAAGAGTTGGACTCAACTTAGTGACCAAACAACAACAAATATGTAAAACTCTATCGTGGGAATTCTTCAGGTTAAAAGGGAATAAGTAGAGACAATCCAGATGGCCTTCAGGGGTCATTTCCTCTACTTCTAGCTCAGGCATAATTTAGCTAAATTATTATTTATGCCAAATTATTTTAGCTCAGAAATGATTTAGCATAGCAGTTGTGAGTTAGCTCAGTGGAAGAGAAGTGAACTCTGGCATTTCTGCAACCAAAACTCTCCCATTGACACACAGGTGCCATCTGTCTTCCTTTCCCTATACATATTTTGAGTGATTGAACAGAGATTTCATTCTTTGAGCCCTTCTGTGAAAAATCTAGTTTGTGTGTGTGTGTGTGTGTGTGTGTGTGTGTGTGTGTGTGTGTGTGCGCTTAGTCACTTCAGTTGTGTCCAATTTTTTGTGACCCCATGGACTATAGCCCACGAGGCTCCTCTGTCTTTGGGATTTCCTAGGCAAAAATGCTGGTGTGGGTTGCCATTTCCTTCTCCAGGGGATCTTCTAGACCCAGGAATCAAACCCAGGTCTCCTGTGGCACCTGCTCGGCAGGCAGAATCCCATGGCAGGCATCCTCTTATGTGGAATGACACAAATGTTGAAAATCTTGTAAATTATCACATGTGAAATGAATCACCAGCCCAGGATTGATGTATGATACAGGGTGCTGAGGGCTGGTGCACTGGGATGACCCAAAGGGATGGAATCAGGAGGGAGGTGGCAGGGGGGTTCTGGAAGGGGAACACATGTATACCCATGGCGGATTCATGTCAATATGGCAAAATTAACACAATAATGTAAAGTAAATAAATAAATATTTTAAAAAGGAAAGAAAGAAAATCTTGTGTGCTTTGCTGCTTTTCTGTCTGTGTTTCCCCAATAAACCCAATGTAATATTTTCACTGTAGATATGCTAGGAATGTTTGCAATTTTTCCCTTTTGCATTAGAGGTAGTCAAGGAATTTATTTTCAGCTTAATTTTGATTTATTATTATAAGTAACAATAATAATATTTTGATTTTCAAATGAGGATTAAAAAATAGAATTTTGGAAGAACTAGTGTGAGTCTCACTGTGTTGCCGGGTTGAAAAATAACCCAACTACTCTGACTGAGAGTACTTCAGGGAAAATTATGGAAAGGGAGACTTGATTAGTTTTGGGGAATGTAAGTTCTTTCAGAGTTCCTTTACCTCTTGCTGTGATACAGTTTACTCTCAAAATGGTTGGTAAAGTACCAACAGTATTTGATTTTGAGTACCTGATTGGTAGTAAAAATATGGGTGTTCCCTAGTTAACATCAAACAGACTTTCAGGTAGAACTAATTAGGCAATTAGTCCTTATTTGAGAAGACATATTTGGCTTTGTATTTTTCATTTGGTATACAGTTGGGCTTCCCTGTGGCTCAGATGGTAAAGAATCTTCCTGCAATGCGGTAGACCTGGGTTCAGTCCCTGGGTTGGGAAGATCCCTTGGAGAAGGAAAAGGCTACCCACTCCAGTATTCTGGCCTGGAGAATTCCATGGACTGTATGGTCCACGGGGTCTCAAAGAGTCGCACAAGACTAATCAACTTTCACTTTCACTTTCACAGTTGAATGAAAGGGACAGTCCTACCCCCAACTCCACCCCCTTGTTTCAGGTTCTTTCTTTTTTTTTTTTTTTATTGTTTTTGCCATACATTGTCATGATATCACCATGGGTTTACATATGCTTCCCCTCCGGAACCCCCGACCCTCCTCCCTCCCCCCGGGGAATTCTCGCTGTACCAGCCCCGAGCATCAATCCTGGGCTGGCAACTGATTAGACACATAACAATTAACATGTTTCAATGCCATTCTCCCATATCATCCCACCCTTGCCCTCATCCACAGAGTCCATGAGTCTGTTCTATACATCTGCGTTCCTTTTGCTGTCTCGCATGTTGGGTTCTCGTTACCGTCTTTCTAAATTCCATATATATGCGTTAATATACTGTATTGTTGTTTTTGCTTCTGGCTTACTTCACTCTGGATAATGGGCTCCAGTTTCGTCCATCTGAGTAGAATTGCTTCAAATGAATTTTTTTTTAATGCTGAGTAATATTCCATTGTGTATATATACCACAGCTTTCTTATCCATTCATCAGTTGATGGGCATCTAGGTTGTTTCCATATCTTAGCTATTGTAAACAATGCAGTGATGAACATTGGGGTACACGTGGCTCTTTCAATTCTGGTTTCCTCGGTGTATATGCCCAGCAGTGGGATTGCTGGGTCATATGGCAGGTCTATTTGCAGCTTTTTAAGGAACCTCCACACTGTTTTCCATAGTGGCTGTACTAGTTTGCATTCCCACCAACAGTGTAAGAGTGTTCCCTTTTCTCCACATCCTCTCCAGCATTTATTGCTTGTAGACTTTTGGATGGCAGCCATTCTGACTGGTGTAAAGTGGTACCTCATTGTGGTTTTGATTTGCATTTCTCTGATAATGAGTGATGTTGAGCATCTTTTCATGTGTTTGTTAGCCATTTTTATATCTTCTTTGGAGAAATGTCTGTTAAGTTCTTTGGCCCACTTTTTAATTGGGTTGTTTATTTTTCTAGAATGGAGCAGCAGGAGTTGTTTGTATATTTTTGAGATTAATTGTTTGTCTGTTGCTTCATTGGCTATTATTTTCTCCCATTCTGAAGACTGTCTTTTCACCTTGCTTATAGCTTCCTTTGTTGTGCAAAAGCTTTTAATTTTAATAAGGTCCCATTTGTTTATTCGTGTTTTTATTTCCAATATTCTGGGAGGTGGGTCATGGAGTATCCCGCTTTGGGTTATGGCAGAGAGTGTTTTGCCTATGTTATCCTCTAGGAGTTTTATAGTTTCTGGTCTTATGCTTAGATCTTTGATCCATTTTGAGTTTATCTTTGTGTATGGTGTTAGAAAGTGATCTAGTTTCATTCTTTTACAAGTGGCTGTCCAGTTTTCCCAGCACCACTTGTTAAAGAGCTTTTCTTTTCTCCATTGTAGCCTCCTTTGTCAAAGATAAGGTGTCCATAGATGCGTGGATTTATCTCTGGGCTTTCTATTCTGTTCCATTGATCTATATTTCTGTCTTTGTGCCAGTACCATACTGTCTTAATGACTGTGGATTTGTAGTATAGCCTAAAGTCAGGTAGGTTGATTCCGCCAGTTCCATTCTTCTTTCTCAAGATTGCTTTGGCTATACGAGGTTTTTTGTATTTCCATACAAATTGAGAAATTATTTGTTCTAATTCTTTGAAAAAGACCTCTGGTAGCTTGATAGGAATTGCATTGAATCTATAGATTGCTTTGGGTAGTATACTCATTTTCACTATATTGATTCTTCCAATCCACGAACACGGCACATTTCTCCATCTGTTTGTGTCCTCCTTGATTTCTTTCATCAGTGTTTTATAGTTTTCTATATACAAGTCTTTTGATTCTTTAGGTAGAAATACTCCTAAGTATTTTATTCTTTTTGTTTCGATGGTGAATGGAATTGTTTCCTTAATTTCTCTTTCTGATTTCTCACTGTTAGTGTATAGGAATGCCAGGGATTTCTGTGTGTTGATTTTGTATCCTGAAACTTTGCTATATTCACTGATTAGCTCTAGTAATTTTCTCGTAGAGTCTTTAGGGTTTTCAATATAGAGGATCATGTCATCTGCAAACAGAGAGAGTTTTACTTCTTCTTTTCCAATCTGGATTCCTTTGATTTCTTTATCTGCTCTGATTGCTGTGGCCAAGACTTCCAAAACTATGTTGAATAATAGTGTTGAGAGTGGGCACCCTTGTCTTGTTCCTGATTTCAGGGGGAATGCTTCCAGCTTTTCACCATTGAGGATAATGTTTGCTGTGGGTTTGTCATATATAGCTTTAATTATGTTGAGGTATGTTCCTTCTATTCCTACTTTTTGGAGGGTTTTTATCATAAATGGATGTTGAATTTTGTCAAAGGCTTTCTCTGCATCTATTGAGATAATCATGTGATTTTTATTCTTCAATTTGTTAATGTGGTGTATTACATTGATCGATTTACGAATATTGAAGAATCCTTGCATCCCTGGGATAAAGCCTACTTGATCATGATGTATGATCTTTTTGATGTGTTGTTGGATTCCATTTGCTAGAATTTTGTTGAGGATTTTTGCATCTAAGTTCATCAGTGATATTAGCCTGTAGTTTTCTTTTTTTGTGGCATCTTTGTTGGGTTTTGGAATTAGGGTGATGGTGGCCTCATAGAATGAGTTTGGAAGTTTACCTTCCTCTGCAATTTTCTGGAAGAGTTTGAGTAGAATAGGTGTTAGCTCTTCTCTAAATTTTTGGTAGAATTCAGCTGTGAAGCCATCTGGTCCTGGGCTTTTGTTTTTTGGAAGATTTCTGATTATGGTTTCAATTTCCGTGCTTGTGATGGGTCTATTAATATTATCTATCTCTTCCTGGTTTAGTCTTGGAAAGTTATACTTTTCTAGGAATTTGTCCATTTCATCCAAATTGTCCAGTTTATTTGCATATAGTTGCTGATAATAGTGTCTTATGATCCTTTGTATTTCTGTGTTTTCTGTTGTGATCTCTCCGTTTTCATTTCTAATTCTGTTGATTTGGTTCTTCTCCCTTTGTTTCTTGATGAGTCTGGCTAATGGTTTGTCAATTTTATTTATCTTCTCAAAGAACCAGCTTTTGGCTTGGTTGATTTTTGCTATGGTCACTTTTGTTTCCTTTGCATGTATTTCTGCCCTGATCTTTAAGATTTCTTTCCTTCTACTAGACCTGGGCTTCTGCATCTCTTCCCTTTCTAGTTGCTTTAGGTGTAAAGTAAGGTCATTTATTTGATTTTTTTCTTGTTTCCTGAGGTGAGCTTGTATTGCTATGAACTTTCCCCTTAGCATTGCTTTCACAGTGTCCCATAGGTTTTGGGCTGTTGTGTTTTCATTTTCATTCGTTTCCATGCATAACTGAATTTCAGTTTTGATTTCTTCTGTGATTTGTTGGTTATTCAGCAGTGTGTTGTTGAGCCTCCATATGTTAGAAATTTTGAAAGGTTTTCTCCTGTAGTTGATATCTAATCTCACTGCATTGTGGTCAGAAAAGATGCTTGGGATGATTTCAATATTGTTGAATTTACCAAGGCTAGATTTATGGCCCAGGATGTGATCTATCCTGGAGAAGGTCCCGTGTGCACTTGAGAAAAAGGTGAAATTCCTTGTTTTGGGGTGGAATTACCTATAGATATCAATTAGGTCTAGTTGGTCTATTGTATCATTTAAAGTTTGAATTTCCTTGTTACTTTTCTGTCTAGTTGGTGTGAGTGGTATATTAAAGTCTCCCACTATTATTGTGTTGTTGTTGATTTCCCCTTTCATACTAGTTAGCATTTGCCTTACATATTGTGGAGCTCCTATGTTAGGTGCATAAATATTTATAATTGTTATTTCTTCTTCCTCGATTGATCCTTTGATCATTATGTAATGTCCATCTTTATCTCTTTTCACTGCCTTTATTTTAAAGTCTACTTTATCAGATATGAGTATTGCCACTCCTGCTTTCTTTTGGTCTTTATTTGCATGGAATATCTTTTTCCAGCCTTTAACTTTCAGTCTATATGTGTCCCTAGGTTTGAGGTGGGTCTCTTGTAGACAACATATATAGGGGTCTTGTTTCTGTATCCAATCGGCCAATCTTTGTCTTTTGGTTGGGGCCTTCAGCCCGTTTACATTTAAGGTAATTATTGATAAGTATGATCCCGCTGCCATTTATTTTATTGTTTTGGGTTCCAGATTATCTATCCCATCCGTGTTTCCTATCTAGGCAAGTTCCTTTAGCATTCGTTGGAGGGCTGGTTTGGTGTTGCTGAATTCTCTCAGTTTCTGCTTGTCTGAGAAAATTTTGAATTCTCCTTCAAATTTGAATGAGATCCTTGCTGGGTACAGTAGTTGGGGTTGTAGATTGTTTTCTTCCATGACTTTAAGTATGTTTTGCCATTCCCTTCTGGCCTGAAGCATTTCTGTTGAGAGATCAGCTGTTATCCTTATGGGATTCCCCTTGTGAGTTATTTTTTGCTTCTCCCTTGCTGCTTTTAATATTTGGTCTTTGTATTTGATATTTGCTAATTTGATTAATATGTGTCTTGGGGTGTCCCGCTTGGGGTTCATTCTATTTGGGACTCTCTGTGTTTCTTGGACCTGAGTGGCTATTTGCTTCCCCAATTTAGGGAAGTTTTCTACAATTATCTCTTCAAGAATTTTCTGATGGTTTTCTTTTTGTCTTCTTCTTCTGGGACTCCTATGATTTGAATATTGGTGTGTTTAATATTGTCCCAGAGTCTCTAAGATTGTCCTCATTTCTTTTAATTCTTTTTTCATTTTTCCTTTCTGTTTCATTTATTTCTGCCATTCTGTCTTCTACCTCACTTATTCTGTCTTCTATTTCTGTTATTCTACTGTTGGTTCCCTCCAGGGTGTTTTTTATCTCATTTATTGCATTATTTATTGTATTTTGACTCTTTTTCATTTCTTCTAAGTCCTTGTTAAAGCTTACCTGCATCTTCTCAACCTTGCCTGCAGGTTATTGAGCTGCAACTCCAACTTATTTTCCAGGTTTTGGATCATTTTCACTATCATTATTCGGAATTCTTTGTCAGGAAGACTTCCTATCTCTTCGTCTTTTGTTTGGTCTAGGGGGTATTTATCTTGTTCCTTTACTTGCTGGGTATTTCTCTGCCTTTTCATCTTGTTTATCTTGCTGTGTTGTCCCTTTATTGTGGGGATTCCTCTCTGTGGGATGGGTTGGATGTGTGGTTTGTCGAAGTTTCCTGGATGGGAAGGCTTGTGTGGTTTTCTGGTGGGTGCGTCTAGGTTTCCTCACTGTTACTAGCAAGAGATAAAATGGGGAGAAAGCAGTCAAGCCAATGATCTCACTCCCAGGTAGCAGTGGGTACTGGAGCTTGGATCTTAAAAGGTACAAAGTTGATACCAAGTACTAATGAGCACAGATTAAAAATCTAGAGTAAAGACTGGATTCTCAAAAATACTTTAAAAAAAAAACCGGAAAATAAAAATAAAGGATAAGAAAGAAAAAAGAAAAAAAATAGTAAGGTCATAGGGGACTTAAAAATTATAAAAAAAATAAAAAAAAAAAAAAGAAATAAAGAAAAGAAAAAAAAGAAGGAAAAAAAATATATATATATAAAAGTTTTGAAAATTTAAATGATGTTCCTAGTACAGTTATAATTAAGGCTTTCTCTGGTGCTCGTGCGTGCAGTGAAGGGAAGGGTCTGTAGATTTTCAGATGATCCCTTGGTCCAGCTTCTCCTTCTCACAGTCTATAGACTCCTTTCTATGCAGTCTGCGCCACCTGCAGGGATTTAATCTGCTACTCCTGTCAGTTTCAAAGCTGTTCCTTCCGCTTGCCTCAGTGTCCTCTGTTTGCTGGTCTTTTAAGTGTCTATTCAGCGCTTTGGAGTTTGCCCTGCTCCTGGTGAGAGGGCTTCCCCCGCCCCCTCTGCTCAGGCTCTCTGTCGTCTGCCCAGCACAGTTGGGGAGTGGGGCTTCTCCCCTCCCCCGGCCCAGCCGCTCGGTTTTCTCAGCGTGCAGCTAAGCAGGCCCTCTTGGTCGGGCTTGTACTTCTCACAGTCTACAGTCTCCTTTCTATGCAGTCTGTGCCACCGGCAGGGATTTAATCTGCTACTTCTGTCAGTTCCAAAGCTGTTGGCTCTGCTAGCTTAAGCGTCTTCTGTCTGCTGGTCTTTTAAGTGTCTATTCAGCACCTTGGAGTTTGCCCTGCTCCTGGTGAGAGGGCTTCCCCTGCCCCCTCTGCTCAGGCTCTCTGTCGTCCGCCCAGCACAGTTGGGGAGTGGGGCTTCTCCCCTCCCCGGCCCGGCCGCTCGGTTTTCTCGGTTTTCTCGGCGTGCAGCTGAGCACTCCTTCTAAGGTTTGTACAGCACCGATCTGTCCAGAATCCCCAGAAGTCTTGGTTAGCCTCCCCGGGGCTGGGTTATGCCCACTGCTCTCGGGAGGGGGCTGGGCCGGTCCGCAGCCCATAGCTGCCCAGTTCCACCCGGCCGGATGCCTCTCTGTTGACTCCTCACCGCCTTTTGTTTTGTGGACGGGCCTGGGGTGGGGTGGTGCTTTTCCTAGGAGGTTAGGTCCCTCGGGCTGCTCCGTTCCCTGAGTACGCGGCCCGCCCCTCCCTGAGCAGGAGCAGTCCGCGGCTAGTGGGGGGTGGGGCGCCCTGCCGCTGGCTGTGCCTTGTAGCCAGAGACGAACCTTGCAGGGCTTAGCTATTAATCTGCTTTTACTCCCAGTTATATTGCTCTCCAAGATTCACCGCAGATCTGCCAGAGGGAATGCTCCCTAGTATTCGGAAACCTTTCTCCTCTTTCTTTTTTTTTTCTCTTTATTCCAGACTCCCCTTCCGGGACGGAACCCGTCCCCAGCTCTTTGTCTCTCCCTTTACTTTTTTTTTTTTTCTTTTTTCTTTTGTCTTACCTCCTCACGTCGGCAATGGGTCGCCCCTCCAGATGCCCGATGTCCTCTGCCAGCATTCAGTTCCTGTTTTTTGGAGTTTGCTCGGCCTTTAAAAGTTCTTTTGGTATATTTATTGGGGAGAGAGTGTTCTCCCCGTCCTATTCCTCCGCCATCTTAGTTCTCTCCCCCTTCAGGTTCTTTCTTATCCTTAGAGTGTAGCTGTCATGCCTGCAGGTTGGCAGCTGGGTCCAGAGACTGGGACAAACTCAGATATGATCTCAACTGTAAGTAGAATCAGAGAAGGAAATAGCAACTCACTCCAGTGTTCTTGCTGGAGAATCCCAGGGACTGCGGAGGCTGGTGGGCTGCCGTCTATGGGGTCGCACAGAGTCAGACCCGACTGAAGCGACTTAGCAGCAGCAGCAGCAGTAAGTAGAATATGTCACAGCTATTGGAAGCACATGATGTCTGCTTGTCTCTTTTTGAGATCCTAGCAACCACTGTAATTTAACACTTTATCTAGTCATTTTTTTGGTGTTTTAAAAAATTGAGATTTTAATGGTATTATTTCACTTTTACTTGTTTGTTAGAATTTTTTAATAAAGAAAAATACTTCCTATCATTCACTGCCTGTTTACCCATGGTCGAGTTAATAAGAAGTGTAAGATAACTGCTTAATTTCTCCTTATATCAACCAGTTTTCAATTTAATGAGTTAATTTCTATAATCCTCTGAAAGTAGACAATTCTTTTAAAATATCATGATGCACCCATAGATGTAAATGAGTTTGATCTATTTCATCCATTCTAGTTATTAATATTCTTGAAATTGAAATGTCTCATTTTGGTTAGTAGAAGACTAGCAAAGTTGGCCCTTGAATAATTTTGGTTGACTTCACTAGCCTTTGACAGCTAATTTTCTAATTGATAATAACAAGATTTGCCAGGCTAAGCTTGTACATTTCCTGTCTCAGACCTCAGCAATGTCTCCACTAAACCTAGATTGCTTTTAGTGAGAAGTGACATTTCAAGACCACAATCTGAGTCTCTTTACTAAAGCATTAGTCATTGTATCTAGGTCTTTACAGTATAAAGAGGTAGGAAATAGTTATAGGTAGGAAAAACATATATCCCAACTCCATGCAATATAAAAGACTAGGAAGAATAACCAACCAAGTAACAACTTCCTAAACTTATATTGATAAAATCAGACTCCAAGACTAATGAGATTTTAATTAAATTCTTCCTTATTGCATCTATGTGTCCCTTATTCTGCACTAAAAATTCTTCTTCTTGAGGACACAAGGAATGGTAAATAAAAACATCAACTAATTATTCACTTTTAAAAGTAGTCTGAGAATGATAATACCAATATAACATCATCATAATTACTGAAATTAGATAAGCAAAAGCTAAGCTTTCTTAGCTTTAGTTTCTAACAATACAAGAAAACTAACTTCATGTGAAAATAAACAACAGAAATGTATGAATTTCCTTGTGAAGTTATACTAAGAAAACATGAGAACAAGGAACATAATCATATAAATGCACATATTCACAAAAGATAAGTCTGAAACTGAGGCTCATTTTAGCGGGTCTTCATTTCTCCTTATGCCAAGGAAAAAAAGACAAAGATTCTAACTATCAACTTTCTATACTGAAGTTACAAAACAATAATATTAGGCTGAAAAATAAATGAGAGTACAACAATTAGTAAAGCATTGTTGAAACTAATATTTATAAAGAACCTGTTTATTGAGAAACTTAAGAAAACTAATTGAAAAACTATAAGTAATTCTATGAACAATAATAGCAATAATGGAATTCAGTAATGTAACAAGATATATGGGCTTCTCTGGTGACTCAGTGGTAAAGAATCTGCCTGCCAATGCAGAAGACCCTGGGTCAGGAAGATCCCCTGGAGAAGGAAATGGCAACCCACACCAGTGTTTTCAGCTGGGAAATCTCATGGACAGAGGAGCCTGGGGGGCTACAGATCATGGGGTCCCAAAGAGTCAGACATGACTTAGCAACTAAACAGTAACAAACAGATATATATTTATCACAAAGATGCCCTTAATCATGATAGATTAACTGACATAGCATATGTCTTAACATAAACAACTTGAAAACTGGAAAAATATATAATACAACTGTTGTGTTTTCAGACACTGACAACAGGCAACACTGAAAACAGAAAACAAATGAAGTGGGCCATACAACTTCAACTGCCTTCTTTAAAGACTTCAGTGCAGGGAAGAAATATAAGTCTCATTTAGAGACCAAGTTTACAGGGGTATTCCTTAAATAGAGCAAAAAGTACTATTTCAAGTTGAGGAAATAGTGATCTACATTCAGTGAGAGAAAGAGAGGTGAAATTTGCAAAACAAAGTACTCAAAAGAGCTCAAGAAATTTGTAGGAGTGTACCTTTGAGCCTGGCTGAGCACCAAGCAGCTTACACGCAGGACAAAACACTATGGGTATTGACAAAGGATACCAATCATAAGATATAAGTTAATTTTCAGAGCTCCACAGGGCTAAGGGACATTCAAGTACTTAACATCCAGAATAGAAGAGCTTTAATGAACACCATGAGAATTCATTTGAAATTTAAGAATCCTTGTATCTTAATAATTAAGGCTATTCTAGGCTCACCATAACAAAGTTTAAGTAAAAGTCTTTAAGGACAAACTTGATACTGAGGTAACTGCCAGAGTAACGCCAACTCTAACATCATTAAATAAAAACTAACACCTGATACCTAATATCATAAAATTCAAAATGTTCAGCATCAATAAATAATTATTCAACATTTGAAAGAGTGGGAAAATCTGCTATTAGGAGAAAAATCAGTATAAAATCAGACCCAGAACCACAGGGACAAATTTTCAGAAAAGGACTTCAATACAGGTATATTTGAAATATGTTCAAGTACTTAGAAGAAAAAGAACATAATGAAGAGGAAAATGCGAACTGTAAAAAAAAAATCAAATTTCTTGAACTGAGATTTTTAAACATTACTGAATAAACCTAACAACAGATTAGGCACTGAAGAAGAAAAGATTGGCAAAAATTTCTATCAAGACCTAACAATGAAAAAATATCTGAGGGACAGAAAGAAATGAGGCTGAAAAGGCTGAATAGTTCCTAAGTGACCAGGTGGACAATGGCAAGGGGTCAAGCACAGCTGCAACTGGGTTTCTGAAAGTGGAAGAGAGAAAAAAAGGAGAATTGATGCCGAAAAGTTTCTAGTTTTGATGAAAAGCATAAACCCATACATCCAAGAAGCTAAATAAATCCCAAATAGAATGAATGAACACCTTTCACATCTTAATCACATTTTTAAAAATCAGAGATTAAAAAAAAAATTCTGGAAGGTAGTCAGAGAGAGAAAAGACACAGAGAGTAACAAATGTGATACAAATTACCGTTGACTTCTAATCAGGGATAATGGATACCAGGGGACGAAAATGCAATACCTTAAAAGTGCTGAAATTTAACAAAATTAAAAAGAAAATAAACAGTTAACCTAGGACTCTACTTTCTGAAAATACTCTCCAAGCTAAAGGATAATTGCACCGCAAGAATGATTATCAGCTCAGGTCATCATGTAGCATCCACTCTTCTCTTCTTCTGCTTCCACCTGTCTGTATACACACAGAGGAAGTCCATACATCTCCCAGTTCTCTGCGGATCTTTGGACAGGCCTTTGATGTAATTTACTTGTGTCTGTTATTACAGTCCCTGTCTCCATAGTTCTATCAGCCCACGAAGAGCACATCTGACACACAACTTCAGCAAATCTTGTGAAAATAGTAAACTGCTGTCTTTCACACTTCTGGATATAGTAATTCAAATACTATAGTATTAGGGACTAGAAGACACCCTTGCTCATCTGCCCTTGACACCATTGACCTAGAGAGCAGAAGACTTCGTGGTGACAGTGTCCCCACATTATCAACATTTGTTTTTAGACTCGCCATAAAATGCCCTCATGTATACTGTTTTTAGCAGTCAATTTTCAGTCAACGTGAACTTAAAAATATGTTCAAAGCAAAAATTATAGAATCAGGAGCGTATATATAAATATATACTAAAAACTCTTTAATTTCAATTCTGCAAATGTTTTTAGTTCCTAGCTGGTATCCCTAAGAGGGATCCCTGTGAATCCCCAAGAATAATCCTTAAGAATAACTATTTTTTTTTAATCAGTCACTCAAAAGATTGGAAATACATTTTCTTTTAGATTTGCTAATTTTTTTAATATATAGAATTTGAGAAGAATTAAAGCATTCACAACTGGAGATCAAAGATTTGGAAAGACTAAAGCACAAGCTACTGGAGATCAAAGGCTCTGATAATTCCAGATTTCCTCTTCTACTAACCTCTGGAACTTTATAAGAATAAATCACTTATATATCATCCCCTTTCTTTTTTATAATGTAAGTTATGGTCTAGATTAGCATTTCTTAGGTATTTGGGATTCATTAAACAAAAGAAAATAGAGGCTAAGCAAACATACAGCTGCCATTTCTATTTTAGTAAGAACATAAACAATCATACACACTGCCATCTCTAGTTAAAATAGTTCATTAAAGACATTTTAACAATAAAATAAGGGCAAATTCAAAATAAGTGCCTCACATTAAAAATATATATAGTTCAAGAAAAAACTGCATATTATCTTTTTTTCCCATTTTCATCATGGACTGGTAAAAATTTTATAAATGTCTAAAATCATTCCATGGACCTGTGTTTAAAAATCATTGAATTAACTATTTCTTAACTGCCCTCTTCTACTATGAAACTCTATGATTTATATTCTTATTTTGATACACTATGTTAAGTAAATGTGATTAATATTACATGACATGTCATTAAATGTAATTTACCTAATTCAATGTAATTAAATGAGGAACAATACTTTTTTAAGAACAAGGGAAATATCTTCTAATGCTTAGTGTAGGACTTTGCCCCAATACATTTTAACGCATACTACACACATTAAAGTCCATTTCAAAAAGTTCCTGTGGGAAATGACAGTGTCATTTGAGTCTATTAAAGCATCATCTGGTTGCACAAACTAGAAAGAGAAGTGGCACTGTGGTAATACTAGTCTTTATCTTGGAGACCAAGAGGCCTTTTGCAAATTTGTAGTATCATTTCCCTAAACAACTCTGGACTGAACTGTACTTTGGTTCCTCAGTTCTATATTTTTGCAGAGGAAGAAACATAAGCTCTTGTTTTTTTTAAACTGTTGCTGACGGAACAGAGATAACTTTTTACTCCACCATGTATAATGAGGGAGTAGCATTAACAAGTGAAAGATGTAATAAATTAGACATCTCTTCATTTTAGAGAGAGAAGATGGAAACATCATTGGTTTTCTTTTCTCAATTAAGTATGTGCGAACCAAAAGAAAAAACTATTTTCAAGTTAATACACGGTTCAGGAAAAGAAGAAACGAGCAAAGAAGCCAAAATCAGGTAAAATCATAATTTTAAAAATCAGTGTTTTACTTTTCAAATCATGATTGGCATTGAATATTTGTTAGCACTTATTTTTAAAATATCTGGTTGAAAATATATTGATTGTACTGTTACAACTGAAAGAAAGTATTTATTAGGAGTAAACAGTTGTTAAATCTAAAGTGTTCTTTTTTTAAGTCCACAATTTTAACCACACAGAAGAACCAGTAATAATACTTATTGAAATATAATCTCAAATATTTTATAGTAGTGTGCGGGAGAAACAAGTATATTTCACATAGGCTATCTTAATTCCTCCACAAACATAGTATTTAAATAAAAGTCTCAAGAAGACCACTGTGAGTGTGTCAGGAGTGGAGGTGGGTGAGAAAGGGTGTTTATGTGATTACCAGTCACAAATCTGTTTGACAGTCAGAAAGAGAGATTTTAATTGTCATCCAAATTATCCTGAAGCTAATGCCTTTTCATTACAGAGCTAAGGAAAAAAGAAATAGGCTAAGTCTTCTGGTGCAGAAACCTGTGTTTTATGATGATACTCCCTCCAGTAGATCTGGGCAATTGGCCAAAGAAACAAGGTGAATAACTTGTAATTATTTGTGGGGACATTTTGCTGATTCTATCATTAAAGATGTAAGAAAAAGGAAATTAGGGATTCTTATTTTATTGGAAATTATACAGTAATATAAGGAAGGTTAGAGATCTCATTTCAAAAAAAAACTAGAAATATTCCATAAAATTTAACTATTTTAATAGCTTGAATTAAATAATCTCGTAAAAATTTAAAGATGCTCTTTTAAAGTTATATGCCTGTCAATTTTAAATGATTTATTTTACTCCTTATAAACTGATGAAATACTCATTAAGAGTGTGCACAATGTCATTGAAAAGTGCTATTCATCTCTTTCTTCAGTAATTCGGAAAAACGCCCTGGGTGTAATATAAAGTAAAACACAAAAAGGGATGTTTTGTCATTTTTAGCCATTTCTTTAGTTCAAAAAGAAAATGGAATAAGTTTATATACTAGGATAATACAAATTCTTTCAAACAGAAAATACGACCAATAAAAGATATGAGGCAAATATATTCAACTCTCTCAGTTATCATTTCTAAAACATTTATTGCATTATAAACATTTTATATTTCTTACACCTTTAAAGCTTCACTAGTCAAACTTCCTGTATCTATTTTTTTTTTTTAATTGCTGCATATTGTGGTAAAAGTTTCAAGGAAATTGCAGTTAAAAAAAAAAAGTTTGACTAAAAGATACTGTCAGTTTAGGTTCTTCTATTTGCTGAATTAAGAAAGATAACTGACCTGGTTTCTTTTTGTTTTTAACTGAAGATATGATTAGTTTTTCTTTTAGAAAATAAAATAATTCACGAGAGGATAATGTTATTTTAACACATCATCTGATAGGCAAAATCCAAAGTATTAGTCTGACTAATACTTTTGATCTTTCATACAATAATCAAAGGAGAAATCTTGTGAAATATGACCAAAAAGAGCAGTATGATAACATATGTTGCAGCATATATAAAAAGACTTCCTGCATGTTCCAGTGTAAAATATTTTGTTTCTTGAACAGAGTCCCCCCTGAAGAAGCAATAAAATGGGGTGAATCATTTGAGAAACTGCTTTTCCATAAAGGTTAGTGCTATTTTTCCCAAATACTTTATTCTTTAATGAAAAAGTATATGAAATTTGTATGTAACTGTACAAAAACAGGCTTTCATAAAAATTTAGCCTGATAGAAAATTTATAGCAATCTGAGTTTCTGATCCACAAAAATAACTAAATAATAGACTAGTTAACAAATAAACAGTATTTTTGTTTAAAAATAAAGAGTATTTTTCAAATATTTTTATGCTTTTAAAAACTACTTTTTGTGGATGAAATATTTCTTGGTGCTGGATGAATAGCTTCATCCAGTTTCATCCACTGGATGAATAAAAATTTTCAGTGTTTATAATTTGTGAATGAGAAGTTTGGTTTTATTAAATCTCAGATTATCTATGTTATTTTTATTGTTAAGTGATCTAAAAATATAAAGTAGTCCTCTTGATGGACATTTTAGAAACCTTCATGAGAAGAGATGTTGTTTTAATTTTATAAATATTCACTGGTTGAATCAGTCATCAGAATTTTGCATAGGAGCTGAGGTTCAGGTGGGCATTTAAGGTGGAACTTTGTAGATGAGATGGAAAGTAAGGACAAATACTGAGTTTGTTCAAGCAAGGGTTAAAGAATAGGCTGCCAGAATTGCTACTTTTTAAGAGTCAACTTTCATAAGGCAGCAGGTGAGTAGGCATTTTTTTTTTTTTTTTTGCCTTTATTCATGTTTCTTTCAGGTAGGAAAATTGACAGGTTGAGCTGAGTAGGCAATGAGGTAAAAAACCACAGGGTTCATTGTTTCCTACAGAAAATCAAGCAGAGTCTGCTTAAAAGGCAGCACTTTATCACTGCCAAATAGCCACAGGCTTGCCCTAGTCCACAACTTTTATTTGTGTATCCAAGTCCTTCTGTTCCTTACCCCATTCTTTGAATTAGCTCAGGCTGACTACTGTTGATAGCACCTTCGATGGTTTCCTCCGATGAGAAGCAGGTGCTCCTACTGCAGGGTCAGCTGGGGGCTCAGAACTTGTAATTCAGCCCCAAATACTGTGCATTGTTGGCGGAAACTAGCTTTTCTAGTCTGTCTTCAGGTCCTGCAGTATTCTTATCCCTAACTGCTCACTCTCTATAAGGTTTTGGGGACTAGTTCATGTTCTCCTGAGTTTACTGACAGAGAATCCTATTTCTGCAGACCATCCCTGAAGACTCTCTTCCAATGAAAGTAGAATCTGCCTCTGAATTGTTATGTTGACTCAGGAAAGAAAAATATAGGTCGAGAAATCAAGGCTTGAGTTTAGGCATGGATGTCGTCAGTGAAGACAGAGCAGTGGCAAGAAAGGAAGTTTATGCTGAAAAAAGTTAGTGTTACTCCACCCTCATTTGACTGTAATGCTCTATCTCTCCCTATTGGGAGAAAAATAATGTGAACAGCTTTCTTCAACTACCCACTTTTCTTCATTCCCAATATCCAGTCATGTCTTGACTTTTGTTAAAATTCTTGCCAAATGTATGTCGAACTTGTCTCCCATTTTCCTCTCCATGGCGAGTGAGTTCAGGTATTTATCTAATTACAGCCTGTGTGGAACTTTCCTCCGTAATCCATGCCTCCCCTAACTTATTTCTTTTTTTAATCTGCTATTATTTCCAACACTTGGGTACAACTGAGCCCTTGAGCCTCTTCATTAGTCAGGGAAGGAAAAACAAGAAATGGAATTCATTTTTTTTCTAATTTGAATTTTTATTATAAGAAAACATGACTTTTCATACGTGGATCTCGAAACCCAGTAAATATTAAGTGCTTGAGTAATAGAGAGCTGTTGCTAGGAAAAATGTCATTCCTGGGCTCCTTTAGAGATCTGCACTCTGGTTCTCTTCTGTAGGGCTTCCCTTGTGACTCAGCTGGTAAAGAATCCGCCTGCAATGTGGGAGACCTGGGTTTGATGCCTAGGTTGGGAAGATCCCCTGGAGAAGGGAAAGGCTACCCACGCCAATATTCTGGCCTGGAGAATTCCATGGACTGTGTGGTCCATGGGGTCACAAAGAGTTGGACACAACTAAGCAACTTTCACTTCACTTCTCTTTTGTAACACAATGGTTGTATAACCTTAGTTACGCTTCCTAATCTCTTTTACATTCAGCTTCCTCAACTTGAAACGGTGATAGCAATGTCTTAAATGCCAATATGAATAAATTTCTGTCAGGATTAAATGAAATAATATGTAAGAAGCCAATAGCTGTCTGACACTATTCAAATGAAAATATTTTCTGTTATTATAAAAAATAATTATCAATAATACATGTAATAATCTTTTTCTGTTTTGCAACCTACTCAAAGCTGTATTAACATCACTTACAGGGTTAAATTTCAGTTGGAGGAACTATCATCGCTCATGATCAAAGTGATAATTAAATTATATTGGACTTGCAAAAATTATGTTAATGGTATTCTTTTATCAATCCCCCAAATCCATTTATTCTAAATTGCAAATCTTATTGTAATATTAAACTATAAAACTTAAAATAATCACCTAAAAATGTCTTATGGTTGCCATGGTTAAAGTCAGCTCATTTCTATTGACTTAACTGTAGGCCAGAAAGAAAAAAAAAAAGCAAAGTTTGTATACTCATGCGCAAACATACACACACATCAAAACTTTGCTCTATCAGATTTTATAGGATTTTCCTTTAGTTAAATGTGTAATTTTCTCAAATTCTGTATATCATATCTATACAAAGGAAATGGAAATGTATTAAATTTAGTCAAATAGAGAGTGAAGTGGTAAGTCAAAACAAATACATGAAATTTGAATATTTGACAAAAATGCCTGATCCTAAAACCACTATAGAATAATTATTGGCATTTTAAGGAATGGAGCTATAGAGTAGATGGTACTTATGCTATATTTTAGGGGATTAATAAAAAATTCACTAGCTGGACAAAGAGAGAAAGAGATCATCCAAGCAGAAAGCCAGCACAGGCACGGGGCATTAAACAGTGCAATTTATTTACTGAACTAGAGAGAACATAATTCTTTATTAAGAAACATAATTTGAAAAAGGGTGGCTGAGGATGACAGATAATAGACAAGACTAAAACAGAAAGAACATTGTTTTTGCTACGTTCCACAGAAATCAAAGAATCCATGGAGTGTTTTGATAATTTCACTATTACATTCAAATTTCATTCCTAAAATGTAACTAAACTCTCTTAAAGCTGATAAAAATCACACAAAGCAGGGACTTTAGTTAATAATAGTGAATCAGTATTTGCTTATTAATTGTAACAAATGTACCTTACCAATATAAGATGTTAATAATAGAAGGGAACTGCAGGTGTGGTGTAAGGCAGCTCTGTCCAAGCTTCCTAACTTTTCTGAAAATGTTATCCTAAAAGCAAATGATCATTTAAAACAAATGGACTCAAACATGTTATATAGTAAATTTAACACAACACAGTCCGTAAATAATTTTACTTCTATTCTTCATGTGTTTCTATGCAGATATTAGGATAACTTTTCCCTACCTTCCCTGTTGATTGACCAATTTATCTGAATGGCAAAATGAATCATAAAAATCTATAATTTAAGGCTATTCATACAGATCAATAATTTATCAATGTAGTTTAAGAAAGACGAAAAGAATCAGTCAAAAACCAGTATCAGACTATCTGTTGTTCATAATCATCAGTTTCAAATTTAGTCATCAGTCTTCTTACTTATTGACTTTATGAAAATAAATGTTACCAATATGAATTAGCAAATCAATTAATTCCAATAAAATCATATATACAAATATATTTCACTCACACATGTAAATGTATTTGTATGCATATGTGTATATGGTTCTGCATAAGACAGTTTTGAAAGTAAAACACTGCTGCTGAATGACATCACATGCAAAACAATTGGCAAAATGACAAATTTTTTAAATAACTTTTTAAAAAATACCTATTTTTTAGGCATTTTCATGTTTCATATAGGCTTTAGAAAATCATTAAATGGAAATTATGTAGATGTGTGCAAGATTTCAACAGGCAGAGGGAAAAGTTATTCTTGAGTAGAGAAAAAGGCAGGAAAAAGGCCAGAGAAATAAGCAATTTGAATGTAACCTAGGAGAGCAAGCAGGTCTCTTTCATTGAGGCAGAGTAGTGAACAGATACATTAGAAAATCGAGTTGTGAACAAATTTCAGAAGAATTTGCTAGTTAGAAGCCTTACTCTGATGGCCAGAAAGGTAGAATTAATTCTATGCATATACTAAGGACTACATACAAGGCTGTTACAAATGTCAAAGTTAACCTCAAGGTAAGCGCTATTTTGGAAAGAAAACAGATGAACTCGATGACTGATGGAATGTGTATAGTTGTTGTAAAGTGAGATGGTGAAGAAACAGATGAATAAAAAGGGATGAGCCAAAGACCCCTAGATTTTGTCCTGTATAAATAGGAATGTAATAGTGCCTTTTATCTGTCAGAAACAGAGGGGGGGCAATGATTTGGAGAAGGTAACAGGTTAGAGTTTGAACTTTAATTGCTGATAAACTTTATCAGAAGTTTTGCAGGATTTTACAGGCACACATCTAGAATATGGAAGAGTGATTGATTATAGAAAGATTTTCTAACGATCTCATATACTTGACACTTAAATATTTGAAAAAATAGAAGTATATTTCCTATGAAGAGAGTCTCTATCAATTTAAAAAGAAAAAACCTGC
This sequence comes from Antilocapra americana, assembly GCA_007570785.1. Lineage (NCBI taxonomy): Eukaryota > Metazoa > Chordata > Mammalia > Artiodactyla > Antilocapridae > Antilocapra > Antilocapra americana. The sequence goes on along the minus strand of ML660211.1, from coordinate 2,857,310 downwards.
CTGTTTATTTCCTTTTTTCCAGCCATTACAATAATACCATTTTTTTTAGCCTTTTCATTAACAAGTATTGGCTTGGACTTTTTGCACCCTAAATTGTGATTATACTAAGCTTCATTTTGAGAATACTTCATAACAAGATAAGATAAAAGTAGAATATGTAAATCACTTTACCCTCTTGATTTACAAATATGAGCTGATTTATACTGTGGAAAATACTTTGAGTAAAGGCTACAAGGAAATGCTCACTTCTCCTTTGGGCAAGGAAATGAGCACTTCTTACACTTTTCACCTTGTGGTTTTTCAAGTTGCCCTTCCCAATTTTCAGTTACTGGTATTCTGCAAGATAAGAGATTCCAGGGTTCTGCAAGGTTAAATTTCTGAATCAATCTGACCTATAACAAACAAGCAGTTACTTGATCTCGCCAAAAACAAAAGGTAAAGTCCAGTCTAAATTATAAATGGACCACACAAATACATCAATATTGCAAAAGTAACCACAACATTCTGTGGCAGGTCAAAAGCCAAATATCAAAGGAGAAGCAAGGTAACCTAGTACTTAGCATATTACACTGTACTTGGGTTTTCAGCTTCAGTTTCCTGACTTTTTGTTTTATTTGGTTTCTTGGCATCAGAAAAATACTCCAACAGATGCCAGAGTTTCAATTTAGAAGCATGCAATTACAAGCATTTTGTTTGTATGACACACTGAGCCAGCTTCTTCAGGGCGAATTCTAATCCCAGGTTCTATCAAGCACTTTTGGCAGATGCATCACCACTGCTTCTTTCTGAAGAACTCTTTAGTAAGTTATTGCTTCTGTGTGAGAAATGGTTCCATTGTGACCTGACTTCATGCAGCTGCTCTAAGTGCCTAGAGAAAACAGGAAATACCCAGTATGCTGGGATAATCCTGCACAACGTGGCGTATAATTATTTAAAAAGTCACTTACTTAAAGTTTTAAATACATGAACTTTCTTCCCATTCATCATTGATTTGTTTTTCTATTTAGTATGTATTCTTCCCTATTATGTTCGTATTATGCCAACAAAATCCATTCACTCTTGATGAACTCGCCACAAGCGCTTGTAGCACACAGTGCTTTTTCTAATGTTAATGCTGTGACTTCATTTCCAGTGGATCAAGCTCAAGACTAAGCGTAATAACAAAGGGCTCTGGATGATGTTTCAAAGCACAGCGGCTGTGCAGAGCTAACACTCATTCCTGCTCTGTGCATTCGTTAAGGATGGTATTTAAGTAGCACTTATGTTATTTCTGGAAAGCTTCAAAAAGCAATCTTAAGCAATTTTGTTCCCCGGGTGGTGCAGTGGTAAAGAATCTGCCTGTTAATGAAGGAGACATGGGTTAGATCCCTGGGTGGGGAAGATACCCTGCAGAAGGAAATGGCAATACACTCTAACATTCTTGCTGGGAAAATCCCTTGGGCAGAGCAGCCTGGTGGGCTACAGTCCATGGGGGTGGAAAGAGTCAGACATGACTGAGTACGCACGCGCACACACACACACACACACACACACACACACACACACACATACACACACAAACACCAGAGTTCGTCACCCCTGCAATTTTCCTTCCTTAGTCATTGGTCTATACATGTCTGTCTTGTCTGTTAATCTCCATATTTCTCAACAGTCAAGACTTTGTTGTTTTATGGCAGTTGAGTGATAAATTTTCTATAATTTTAATCCAAATAAACTTAGGTTCAAACCTTTGTACCATCTTTCTCCACCTGTAAGATTCAGGGCAACTTAACTCTCTGAATTTCAGCTTCTTCATCTGTATAAATAGATAGAACAGGACTTACTCTTAACTCAAAATGGATTAAAGACCTAAATGTAAGACCAGAAACTATAAAACTCTTAGAGGAAAACATAGGCAGAACACTCAGTGGCATAAATGAAAGCAAGATCCTCTATGACCCATCTCCTAGAGTAATGTAAATAAAAACAAAAGTAAACAAATGGGACCTGATTAAACTTAAAAGCTTTTGCACAGTAAAGGAAATTTTAAGCAAGGTGAAAAGACAGCCCTCAGAATGGGAGAAAATAATAGCAAATGAAACAACTGACAAAGGATTAATTTCTAAAATATACAAGTAGTTCATAAAACTCAATACCAGGAAAACAACAACCTAATCAAAGAGTGGGAAAAAGACCTAAACAGACATTTCTCCAAAGAAGACATACAGATGGCAAACAAACACATGAAAAGATGCTCAACATCACTTTTTATTAGAGAAATGCAAATCAAAACTACAATGAAGTATCACCTTACACCGGTCAGAATGGCCATCATCAAAGAGTCCACAAACAATAAACGCTGGAGAGGGTGTGGAGGAAATGAACACTCTTGCACTGTTGGTGGGAATGTAAATTGATACAGGCACTATCACTCCTAGGCATGTACCCTGAGGAAACCAAAATGGAAAGAGACACATGTATCTCATGTTCATTGCAGAACTATTTACAACAGCTATAACATGGAAGCAACCTAGATGTCCACTGACAGATGAATGGATAAAGAAGTTGTGGTATATTTACACAATGGAATATTAATCAGCCATAAAAAGGAATGCCTTTGAGTCAGTTCCAATAAGGTGGATGAATCTACAATCTATTACACAGAATGAAGTAAGTCAGAAAGAGAAAGATAAATATCATATTCTAGTGCATATATACAGAATCTGGAAAAATGGTATTGAAGAATTTATTTACAGGGCAGCAATGGAGAAAGAGACATAGAGGATAGACTTATAGACATGGGGAGAGGGGAGGAGAGGGTGAGCTGTATGGAGAGAGACACATGGAAACTTACATTACCATATATGTAAAATAGAGAGCCAATGAGAATTTGCTGTATGGCTCAGGAAACTCAAACAGGGGCTCTGTATCAACCATGAGGGGTGGGGTGGGGAGGGAGATGGGAGGGAAGTTCAAAAGAGAGGGGATGTATGTATACCTATGGCTGATTCATGTGTAGGTTTGACAGAAAACAGCAAACTTCTGTAATTATTTCAATGAAAAGATAAATAAATTAAAAAAATTAAATGGAACTTCCCTAATCAAAGGCACACAGCAATCCCAACAACTTATAAAAGACTCAAAACTTGCAGCTGCTGTAATTAATATCATTGCCTTTTCAGTTTACATTACACTTTTCAGGTTCATACTAGGTGTTTCACAAATAATTAAGAGATAGATGAAGGAAGTTATTTTTAATAAGTAACAGTTTCAGTTGTCTGGTATATGGATGATCCCCTTTAGATTTCAATATAAAAAACAGTTTATTATACTTGAGATTTATTAATAGGAAACATAATAAATTTTCTCCTAAAATTGTCACAGTCATTTATCAACTGGCTTCAGTCTTTTGGACTCAATGGGAGAGGGCAAGGGTGGGATGATATGAGAGAAAAGCATTGAAACATTTTAATTATCATATGTGAAATCAATTGCCAGCCCAGGTTTGATGCTCAGGGCTGATGCACCGGGATGACGCAGAGAGAGGGAATCGGGAGGGAGGTGGGAGGGGGGTTCTGGAAGGGGAACATATGTATACCCATGGCAGATTCATGTCAATGTATTGCAAAACCAACACGATAATGTAAAGAAAATAAAAATAAATAAATAAATAAAAAAGAATAATCTAGTATTTAAAAACTGATTAGTCCTTGCGTCCATGTGACATATGGATAGAATAAAACTCAAAAAAGCCTTTCCCTTCACTGGGGTCAAAGTAACTTTATTCATAAACCCAATAATACATATTCTTAGTTGCCTCTCTCCAATCTAGAACTGATCTGGAACAGACTATTCTGTTGTAAAGTAGCAGGCATTTTATTTGCTAACTTTGCTTTAATTTCCATTTAAATAGTAACAGAGGAGTGGTTAGGAGCAAAAGGGGAAGAGGCAGTATCTTCACCAGGAACACAGAGCAATACCACCCAGTGACAGGCTTTGCAAAATCAGAGTGCACTTTTCCACGTAACCACTCTTGCTTTCTTAGAGTTACCTGAACATATTTTCACAATCAGTTTGCTGTCTTTCCTAATAGCTAGTCAAAAGATTCTCCTCAGAAATCTATTTTACAGCAGTTACCAAGCAAATAAGAAATTTCAGAATTCTATTAAAAATGCAAAGAATGTAGATAACTATGAGAGATAAATTAAGAGAGTACACATATATTTAGTATTCAATCCAGTAAAAAGTGGATGTTAATTGGAGGACAAAAGGACAAGCATTTTAGAAATCTGAAAGAGGAAGGAAGTATGGGTGGCAAGCAGTGGGTTTTGGTTACATTAAAAATTTCTCAAGGGGAATTCTCAATATATTTTTTTAAAGTTCTGGCCAGAAGCTGGGGCATGCTAAGTAATAGTTTAAAGTTTGGGTCAAGCCAGTCGGTCTACAGATGGTTGTGTGTGTCGTGGTATTGCTTTCACACACCTAACGTTGCCAACATTCTGCTTCAGTTTTTATTTAGGGGTTGAAAGGCCTGTTGTGCCTTAGTCTCTCTAGGATCATTAGAGAAGAAGGGGGGAAAGGAACAGAAAGTAAAACCAGAGATTGTGAAACAAAACTATCTTTCTAGTCACATAAATAGAACAGAAAGAAGTTTTCTTTCTGTTAACATTTGCCAACCAGTAGCCAAATGATGCTGATTCAGCTTGTTTTCTACAGTGATCAGCCTAGGGCTCCAGATTTTACCCGAAGTCTTGAAAGGTTGCTGCTGTGATGGTAGTTTTCAAAAATTAAAGGAATATAATCTTCCACAATAATAATGACTCACACTGCTTTTTTAGAAATTCAGGTACTAAGCTCCAGAGGGAGAAAGTAGTTGTGGAAAGGAAAATCAAATCAGAACACACTAAGGAACCACAGTCCCTGTAAATGCTGATGGGTCAAGTGATGAGGGTAGAACCCGAACATCTGACCCCCTGTGTTCATTTTGACAGCTATTTTGGCTTAAAAATAATAAACACAGAGGTAAATCATTAACTTTATTCTGAAATATACACATTTTTAGCTATCTGGGGAAAATCTATCAAAATGCTTCAAGGAATCATTATCCACTTATATGTCCCTACTACATTCTGAGCAAATCACACTACTCAGCAAGAGAAATAAATCTTGAAAATCAAACAGTAACTGTGCCAGAGAAGTAAGAAAAAGAGTAGTTCAATATCACTGACATTGATCGTTCTTCCTTCTTTTCAGCGACTAGAATTTGTTGACTTATCCAGGAAGCGCTTAGCACTAAGGCCTCCCGAGACAGTTGTGCTTGACTAGGAATTATCTTACTAGCATCTAATCGCTGTGGACAAGCTCTGGGCTGTATGTCAGTCCTGTGATGCCTTCTCAAATTCTTATGGAGACTGACCTTTGCCTGTCTTCCTAGTTTTTTCAGTAAAGTTTAGCCGCTGACATCTGATGCTCAGGATCAATTTACTGAGGGAAAGAAACGTCAGATGCTCCCCTTTTCCCAGCGCAAACACCAGTGGAAGGAGCCGTGGAGTAGAAGAGCCCCACTTGGCTCCTGCATTATGGAAGTAGCAGATCCCATACCTAAGAGGAAATGTCTGGAGGTTGTGTCACTTCTGGCTACTGATTGTCATGTTAAGTTTCTGGATCTCTAACATAATCAAACAGTTGCTTTCAACATTTAAAAAAGTGCTTCATGCCAAAGAGGACAATTCCAGATACAGGAGAGATACACGGGGATATATAACACGCGATTTGAAGACCGCGTTAGTTTCCTGTGGCTGCTATAACAAATTATGGCAACTTTAGGGACTTAAAGCAACACAAATATATTATCTTGTAGATTTGTAGCTCAGGAGTGTAGCATGAACCCCACTAGAAAAAAAATAAATAAATTTAGAAAAAGAAAAAAACCAACATTTTTGTTATTTTTCGAAGGTCTGCGGGAGAATCCCTTTCCTACTAACCTGGGTTCCCGAGAGAACTCAGTTCTTTGAAATTTTGGACCAATGTCTCCTTAATTCTGCTCTAAATTAAGGTCATCTTCACCTGCGAGCTACCGCATTCTTTGGTTTGGGAACCTCTTCTTCCATCTTCAAGGGCAGTAACAGTACTCCTTACATTGTACTTCCTGGTCCACTTCTCTGCCCTCCTCTTCCACTTTTAAGGATTGAGTGATTATATTGTGTCTGCCTGGATAATTCATGATAATTCCCCCCTCTCAAGGTCCTTAATCTTAATCATATTAGCAAAGCATTTTTTCCACAGTAAGGTAACATATTCACAGGTTCTGAGAATTAGGGCATGGACTTCTTTGGAGGACAGTCACTCTACTCTGACAGAAAACGTTGCCTTCTTGAGAAAGTTGCACTTCTACAATACGTTTGTTTGAAAAGATCTGGGACAATTGTATTTATATGAATATCAGTTTCCTCAGCTATGTAAATGAATGTAGTATATATTCCAGACATCTGTTGTAAATACTAAATGTAGTCATGCATATAAACAGCACTCAGCCCTCAAAACCTCTAAACACGTTATAAATGCAAACCCTTTTAGCTATCACCATAATTCTACCATATCCATTTTTCTTGCTTCACTCTGTATGGAACTTATTATATTACAAATAATCATGGGCCATGAAGAATGCTTCTAGAGACCAGTGAATAGAAGAAATGAATATAGGTTGAGAATGAATTGAGTAGACAAAGAAAGCGATCATTTACTTCACAATTTATTTAGCTTTATGCTAGAATATATGCTTCTCCCTCTTTAAATTGATGAATTTGTCTATAATATTTTGTTCAGAATTTTTTTGTCTATGATGATTGGTCTATAATTTTCTTTTCCTTTTTCTTTCTTAATTTTTATTTCTGGGGTGGTATTCATGTTATATTTTTTAGGTTTTGGTATTAAAAGTTATTCTCACCTCTTAAAATAAGAAAGAAATTACTCATTTCTCCACTGTTTTCTGGAAGTTGTATAAGATTATAATATTTTTTTGCTTACATTTGTGATGAAATTCACCAAATTTGGGCCCAAAGATTTTTTTTGGTGGGGGGAGAGATCTTTATTATAAAAGTATATTTATTAATTAGAGCTATAGATTTTCACTTCAGTGTCAGTTTGGATAAGTATTTTCTTTAAAGAATATTCCCATTTTAAATTGCATTTATTGACATAAAGTCATTCATAATATTTACTATCTTTGTAATATCTCTAAGATTCTGTGCTAATACCACTCATTTTCTTCCTACTATTAAACAACCTCATTTGGGGTTCTGTTTTGAAAGAACTAACTTTCAGCATTGTAAATTTTCTCTGTGCTTTGTTTTCTTTTATATAGACTTCTGCTATGTTTTTATGAATTTTTCCTTCTACTTATGGAGGCCTTAATTTGCTCGTGGTTTTCAAGCTTCTTGAAGTAGAAACTTGGACCATGTTTTATTAGTAAAGTACAGCATTTCATGCAGTAAATTTCCCTATAAATACAGTTTAAACTGTATTCTACAAATTTTGATGTGCTGTATTTTTAGAATAATTCAATAGTTTCTCGTTTCTCTTGTGATTTCTTCTTTGACCTATAAATTATTTACATGTATCATTTTATTTCCAAATATTGGGGGACTTTTATAACTATGTTACTAGTTGATTTTGATCAAAACTCTTATGGGCAAAGGACATACTCTGTAAGATATCAATTTTTTGAAGTTTATTTAAATTCGTTTTACATCCTAGCTTGTTTACCATCTTGAATAATCTTCTTTGTATATTTGAAAAGATGTGTTTGGTAGAATGTTGTATAGTTGTCAATTAGGTCAATTTAGTTGATAATGTTCAGGTTTTATATATTCTCATTAACATTCTACTTGTTCTATAAATTTATGAGTGGGATAGAATTTAAATCTATATCTCTAATTGTGATTTTTTCCTACTATCCTTAGATTAAATAATTTCTACCTACTTATCTTCTGGTCTACTTATCTTTTCAGGCAGTCTTTAATCTGTTGTCACACCCATCCAATGAATTTTTTCCTTCAAATATTTTCCATTTTGGTTCTATAATTTCCATTTGATTGTTTTCTATACAAGTTTAATTTCTCTGCTGCATTTTTGCATCTATCTACTCATTGTGTCTTTTTTAAACTCAACATTCTTCAATGTATTAACAATAGCTTTTATAACATCTTAAGTCCAGTTTCCAACATTTCAGATAACTTGTGGTCAATTTCTCTTGACTACTTTTGTTATTGATAATGGGTCACATTAGATATTTCTTGCATTCCTAATAAATATTTATTGCATATGAGAAAGGAGGGAGGTATAGGAGTCTAGATTATGCTGTCTTAGATTATATTGTTAGATTATTTTTCTGATTAAATCACTGGTGCATCCCCTTGATTATTTCTTATCAGTTTGATCTTCAGAACCAATCTCTTTCCAATGTACATTAGTTTGAGGACAAAGACTTTGCCTTTAGGAATAGTATTTAGACAAAAACATGACCTTTGTGGGGTGTCTCCATTATGGCTTGGTCAGAACTCTAGCCTCCCATACCTACACAAATTCTTGATCTCCATTTACCTCTCAGCCCCACAGCAGCTACCCTCTTCTGAGTTTCACAGAGTTTACCCTGACCATGTACAGTCTGACCCTCAGCCAAGAATCAGCAGAGAACCTGCATGTAGACGTCCAGGGACCCTTTGCATATTTCTTTCTTTTTTTTTCTTACTACCCTGACCCACAAATTGCAAATATATTATGATCCCCAAACTCATTGCTGCCTCCTCAACAAGATTTTTAACTTTATTGAGCTCCATCTGCATCCATTCCAGCCTTATATGTACTCTCAGGTAAAAACGAAAAGCAAACCTATGGCTCACTTCATATGTTTCTCTTCTCACACAGCTCCCAGGCCTTGCTGCCAGTTATACTCTGTGAAAATGATTGTTTTGATATTTTGTCTAGTTTTATGGCTCAGTTCAGTTCAGTTCAGTCACTCAGTTGTGTCCAACTCTTTGCAACCCCTTGGACTGCAGCACACCAGACCTCCCTGTCCATCATCAACTCCCGGAGTTTACTCAAACTCATGTCCTTGAGTCGGTGATGCCATCCATGAGTTTTCTGGTTATATGCTGTCAAAAGGCAAATTTGGTTCTTGTTACTCTGTTATGGCCCTCTTCTTTTTTATAGTTTGAATGCAATATCTCTTTCTACTTAAGGTGAGACACTAGTTTAAAAATCAAAGCAAGGATTTTGTCTACTGGGTACTGAAACGGGAGGGAAGGGGGCAGGGCATAACTTTTGAAAGAACGACATAGCCTGAGGACACAGCAAACTAATAAGAATCAAATGGGTTCAAAATGGCAGACAAATCAACTTCAACTAGACCTTGATCCTCAATCAGCAAGCTAAATGACACACCCAGAGGCACCATGACAGTTCCAAGGCACCATCAAAAGACCAAAAATTGCACAGTGACCCAACTCCTGAAAATCTTGACCCGTTCCCCAAAAGAGTTGGAATAACCCACCAACTCATTCTGTTCAGTTCAGTTATTCAATCATGTCCAAGTGGGCAGTGACTCAACTCCTGAAAATCTCCACCCCTTCCCCAAAAGAGTTGGAATAACCCACCAACTCATTCTGTTCAGAATCATGTCCAATTCTTTGAGACCCCATGGACTGCAGCATGCCAGGGTTCCCTGTCCATCACCAACTCCCTGAGCTTGCTCAGACTCGTATCCAGTGAGTTGATGATACCATCCAACCATCTCATCCTCTGTTTTCCCCTTCTCCTCCTGCCTTCAATCTTTACCAGTATCAGGGTCTTTTCTAATGAGTCAGTTCTTCACATCTCGCTCACTATTCTATGAAATTAGCAAGTCCATAAAAGCTAACCATGCCACATTTCAGAGGCTCACTCACCCTCTGTGATGGCCCATGCTGTCTTCAGAGTGTGTTTCTGAACAAATCCACTTCTTACCTATCACTGTGATAAGACAATCAGAACCTGAGTTTCATTACTGTGGGTTTTGGCTGAGTTTGAGTCCCAGCCATGTGAGTTAGAGTCCCAAGCAGGGTTTTGGTCCAGTTCAAATCCTGGCACAGACGTTCAAGTCCCAATATGATGAAACATTTTTAGCACTACTGGATCTCCAAAACCTAGATCAGTGTCCAGGAAATACTTAGCACTCAATAAATATTTTTTTCTCAATAAATTAATGAGTTTCTTGGTGAGAAATTTGGGATGAAAACAAATTTATTTGATAAAATAGATGACAAAAAAAATGGGAATATGCTTGAATAACCCACAGTGATATCCGAAATGGAGCTGTGTACCTCCATGAAGGCTTGTTAAGTTACCTGAAGCCACACAAGTTGGCATTTTTCACAAAAATCTAACCTTGCAGACTTGAATATTAGCATGTCAAGAAGGACCCAACACTCAGTAGAGGCTCGCTTTGGCAAAACCCTTGAGGCTGAGGTCCAACTTAATAATATAGATTCAGAAATAAAACTGTCACTGGTAGCCACTTCTCTTCTGTTCACTCAAGAAAGGAGCCAAACCGTAATAAGATTTTTGCTTGACAAGCTTGAAATTAGAACATTAATTAAATGTTTAAAGGCATCACGCTAAAATAAGGATTGACTTCTTAAATGGACTAGTATATTGTTAATTTCATATCTTTGCTGCCATATTTATAATTGGACAAGACTGTGGGGTTTTTTTTGTTTGTTTATTGCTGTTTAATGTTTCCTGGCTCTGACAATTTCTTTAAAAATATACTAGAACTGTTATTTCATTCAATAAACAAAACATACCCTAGAACTTTTGTAATTTTAATGAAATTTTGTACTTTTCCTTTGCATTCAATCATTGCTTAATTGAGTGTTTTCTTCGTGCTTGGGGTTTTTTTGGCAAATAAGACAAGGATCTTCCTCTCATGAATCTCATAATATAGAATGAGAAAGAAAAATAAGCAAGTCACTGCAGCACAATATTTGTGACCCAGTGTACTAGGAAGTCATATATGAAGGACACCCAACTTACCCTTGAGAGACTGGTGAAATCTTTCCAGATTTAAACTTCAGTGGCTGAAACAGACTAACCTGATGAAATGTGATTGATAAAATTGGAGTAGGAAGAGAAAATGTTTCCAATAGAAGCTAAAGACATGTGGGAACATGGCACATGAGTGGAACTCTTAAGTTATTTCACTATGCTTGGAGATTAAAGTGTGAAAAAGACAGTGGAAAGAGATTAAGGCATTGCTGGGAAATTTTAAACAGTGAAGAAACATACTTTAACTTGTACTCTAGAAATATATTACTAACTAGAATGTGGGTAATAAACTAGGAAAGTGGAGGGTTGGGAGAGAGGGAAGCAAGAGAAGACTGCAGATGGAGTCAGTTATTAACAGAAGGTAGTCAAAATTAGCTATGTAAAACATGATCCTGATCTGAATAAAGGTAATTTCAGATTGCATTAAAATGAAAAAACAGGTGGACTCTCCTGGTGGTCCAAGGGCTAGGAGTCTATGCTCCCAATGCAGGGGGCCTGGATTTGTTCCCTGTATGTTCCACACACAGCAACTAAGAATTCTCACATTCAACTAAAGATTCCACATGTCACAACTAAGTTTAGCACAGCCAAATAAAATAATTAAATATTAAAAAGAGAGATGTACGATATATGAAGGAGATAAAGTTGACAAGATATGATTATCAATTGGGTTGAGAAGAAAAAATGGGGATCTGTGAGAATGTCAGGGTTGTGGATTATGATGTTGAGTCAATGGTGTCATTAAATGGAAACCTTCTGGGAAGCTTTGGGGTGAAGATAATGAATTCAGCTGTGATGTGATTATTTTGGTGGGAAATTCAGTGGAGGTGTTTACCAGATGTCGCGTAATATGAACTTGGAGCTCAGGAAAGAGACCTGAAGATCTGAGCTAGAGATGATTTCTGAAAGTCATCAGCATATTCATTGTCTTGAAGTGTTGAAGTATTTGTCCTAGAAATAGAATTAAAGGGAAGAATGAAGAAAGATAAAGTGAGAAGTTGTCAGAAAAGCAATTGTTGTTGTTCAGTTGCTAAGTCACATCCGAATCTGCAACCCCATGGACTGCAGCAAACCAGGCTTCCCTGTCCTTCACTCTCTCCCAGAGTTTGCTCAAACTCATGTCTATTGAGTTGATGATGCCATCCAACCATCTCATCCTCTGCCGTCCCTTTCTCCTCCTGCCCTCAGTCTTTTCCAGCATCAGGGTCTTTTTCAGAGTCGGCTCTTCGCATCAGGTGGCTACAGTATTGGGGATTCAGCTTTAGCATCAGTCCTTCTGGTGAATATTCAGGGTTGATTTCCTTTAGGATCATGACTCACGTAGCTCATGACTGGTTTGATCTCCTTGCTGTCCAAAGGACTCTGAAGAAAAGTAATAGTGGTAAAAGAAGAAACTCAAAAGTGTAAGTGCCACAGAAAAATTATAAATATATCTTTGTCCACTTACCTAGAGAGATGAAGTAATATATGGATTGGAAAGAAACTTTTCCACTGTATATAACAGTAAGTCATTTTGGTAAAAATTATCTAAGTAAAGTTTTGAGTAGAAACCACACTTTAGTGTCTAGGGAAGTAAATGAGTGGAGGGGATTAAGAGACCAACTTGTATAAAGCTTACTCAAAAGACTTTGCATTTGCAAAGGGAAAGATATAGATCAGTAGCTGGAGAAATAGCTGAGGTTAAGAGAAAAATTTCTTTTAATGATTTCATATGATGAGATTAAAAATTCTTATTTGATCTAATTAAAATTAAATTTAACTCAAAAAAACTTTATTGTTCTCCAAGATTATTTGTAACACCTTATCTTGCCTGTAGGTGCCAGCAATATGCATAAAATACAGAGGAAGGTAAGAGGGAAAGGAGTTTCAGGGAAAATGTTATAAGAGGAAGATACAGAAGAATAGACTAAGAAAAGGGAAACAGAAATAGAAGGGGACAAAAGGAGAAGACTGTAAAGAATCCCCGTGAACATCACATTTACCCGGGGAACAAACAATGTTAAGCCAGAGCAGACAATTACATTAAAGTGGTTGGAAGGTATAAATTAGGAGGTACGCTGTCCTAGAATCCTAGGAAGAAGAATATTTCAAAAAGGAGGATATTGCTATTATCAAATGCTGCCAAGTGAGACATCCAGACAGAACTCATGCCTCTTGCCTTTTGTAATAACTCACCTGTAAGAGCAGAAAGAGAAATAAGCCACAACCACATGAGAGTTGGATCGCTAAGAAGTCTGAGCACAGAAGAATCGGTGCTTTTGAAACTGTGGTGCTAGAGAAGACACTTAAGAGTCCCTTGGACAGCAAGGAGATCCATCCAGTCCATCCAAGAGAAAATCAACCCTAAATATTCACTGGAAGGACTGATGTTGAAGCTCCAATACTTCGGCTACTTGAAGTGAAGAGCTGACGCATTGGAAAAGACCTTGATGCTGGGAAAGATTGAAGGTAGGAGGAGAAGGGGGCGACAGAGGATGAGATGGTTGGATGGTGTCATCAACTCAACAGACACGAGTTTGAGCAAATAGTGAAAGACAGGGAAGCCTAGCAAGTGGTAGTCTAGCAAGGGGTTGCAAAGAGACAGACATGACTTAGTGACTGAATGAGTGGAGAACAAATCTAAAGAAAGATCGCTATGAATCATTTGTATCCAATTAAAATGTGAATTTCACTGAGAGAATGTATCTGAAAAATCTTAAAGGAACATTTTTACCTTTTATTAATGCTCCTACAATGAATGCCCTCTTCTCTGTTCCAATACCATATGACTAAACAGCTTCACTTCTCTTATCCCAGAGAAATAAAATCTTATATGTCTATATTAAAAGATGTATCCATATATGTTTATAGCAACCTTGTTGATAATAGCCCCCTAAAACCTTCAATGAGAAGTGGAAGTGAAAGTGACTGCTCAGTCGTGTCCGACTCTTTGTGACCCCATGGACTGTATACCCTGCCATGCTCCTCTGTCCATGGAATTCTCCAGGCAAGAATACTGGAGTGGGTAGCCATTCCCTTCTGTAGAGGATCTTTCCAATCCAGGGATATAACCCAGGTGTCCTGCACTGCTGGCAGATTCTTTACTGTCTGAGCCACCAGGAAGGCCTTCAATAGTTCAATGGTAATGGTTAAACAAATTTACATCATGAAATACAACACAGAAATGAAAAGAAGGAAATTATTGATATATTGATGCATCTCCAGAGAGTCATGGTAGACGAAAAAAGCCACCTCAAGCAATATATACCACATGATTCCACTTATATCATATTCTTGAATTAACCAAATTATTACAATGGAGAAGAGATTATTGATTCCTAAAGTTGAAGGAGGGGTTGGATATGGGGAAAATGTGAGTATAACAGTAAAGAAGCAACATGAGATATTGTTGTAATCATGGAAATATTCTATATCTTAACTATATCAGTATCATTATCCTATTTGTGATATTTTACTACAGTTTTATAAAATGTTATATTGGTGGAAACTTGGTAAAGGGTACATGGGCTCATTTATTTCCAATGACTACATGTAAATGTACAATTTTAATGTAAAAAATACCTGTAAGTCAAAAAGACTAGAATATTGTAAAAATTTAAAGAGAACTAGTTTTAAAGTCAGGTTGTCTTAATGTTGAATTCTGAGTCTGCCACAGTTTTGGCTATGAAACTTTACCCAATTGAGCTTTAAAAATATTTTAATCATCAAATTCACCAATACCCTCATCACAATCACCATCAAAACTCAGAGTATTTACTGTGTGCCAGTTTCTGTTTTAACCACACTTCGCACATTTTGTCACATTTAATTCTCTAAACAGCTCTATCAGGTAGATGCTATCATTATCTTCATTTTAATACTGAGAAACAAAGCCACAGAAAGGAAAAGCAATTCACGCAACACCGCATAATATAAGATAAGAAAGTCGCTCAGTCATGTCCAACTCTGGGACCCCACGGACTGTAGTCCATGGGATTCTTTGGGCCAGAATACTGGAGTGGGTAGCCTTTTCCTTCTCTAGGGGATCTTCACAACCCAGGGATTGAACCCAGGTCTCCTGCATTGAAGGTGGATTCTTTACCAGCTGAGCCACAAGGCAGTCCCACATAGTCACTAGCTGAACAGGAACTTGAACCCTAGCAGTCTTCCATAAGACTTGATACTTGCCCTAATGTTCACAGAACTTAGGACAAAAGTGAAAATGGAGGCTCCATACTATATTTCTAGATGCTTAACAGTTATAGGTCAGGCTAATAAACCTTTAAAAGCAGACATTCTATCCTTCTGTTTTGATACTTGGCAAATTAAGTTTGACTTTAAGATTCTCACACTCTTCCCAGTTCTACCTCAATAGCACAGCCTGCCTTCTTTCACTTTCCACCCGTGGTTTGGTACCACACTGTGAGATGCCTCCTATCACATTTGGGCAAACACCCTAGCATGCAAATTCAAGTCCTGTCCACATCCAAGCCTTGGAGGGTGCATTCCACTGGATCAGGTGCCTTTGGTGGATGAACTTGGCAAAGAGATCTATATAAATCCTGGAAACACAAAGTCTTTTCTACAGAGAATTCTCAGGCCCTGAATTTAAGAAGAATGGTCTAGAAGTTGTGATGGTTTCCAGATGGAATGGCTCCTTGGCTGTATAGAATAACCCTACCACACACAGCCCAGGGAGAGGTAGGGCTGAAAGAGACACAAGTGTCAGCCTGTGTGCGTGCTCAGTCATGCCTGGCTGTTTGCAAACCCATGGGCTATAGCCCACCAAGCTCCTCTGTCCATGGGATCCCCAGGCAAGAATACTGGAGTGGATAGTCATTTCCTTCTCCAGGGAACTTTCCCTATCCAGGGATTGAACCCATGTCTCCTACATTGGCAGATAATTCTTTACCACTGAGCCACCAGGAAAGCCCAAAGATCCCTGTTACTCATGTCTAAGTATGATACTGGACTTATTTCAACAGAAATGGTACTTCTTCTTCATAGTCATGAAGAAATCAGCTAACTGATACATGGTCCGTCACTGGAAAAGACCCTGATGCTGGGAAAGACTGAGGGCAGGAGGAAAGGGAGGGCGACAGAGGATGAGATAGTTGGATGGCATCATTGACTCAATGGACATGTCTGAGCAAACTCTGGGATGTAGTGAAGGACAGGGAACGACAGTGACTCAATGGATAGTTTTAGCAAAGTCTGGGAGATAGGGAAGGACAGGGAAGCCTGGCGTGCTGCAGTCCGTGGGGTCTCAAAGAGTCAGTCATGACTTAACGCCTGAACAATTCTCATATGTACTGTATAAGATGTATGCTGTGTAATGAAGAAAGTGAAAGTGTTAGTCACTCAGTCTTGGCCTACTCTTTGTGACCCCATAGATCCTACAGGTTCCTCTATCCATGGAATTCTCCAGGCAAAAGTATTGGGGTGGGTAGCTATTCCCTTCTCCAGGGGATCTTCCTGACCCAGGGATCAAACCCAGGTCTTCTGCATTCCAGACAGATTCTTTGAGCCACCAGGGAAGACCAAGATGTGTGCTACTGCGCTGAATTAGAGGGAAGACAGCACACCTCTTCTGCTACCATTCATGGTTAAACTTTAATATAAAGTAATATGTTTTCTCAGAATGAATATTTTATAGTTAAAAATATGCCACATCTTTTCTTTGTAGATGGACTGGAGACTTTTACCAGATTTCTTAAAACTGAATTCAGTGAGGAAAACATTGAATTTTGGATAGCCTGTGAAGATTTCAAGAAAAGCAAAGACCCTCAACAAATAATTCATAAAGCAAAAGCAATATATGAGAAATTTATACAGAAGGATGCTCCACAAGAGGTAAAGATGATGGTTTGAAAACTTTTTGTTTGAAAACTTTTTGAGAGAATATGACTTCATCAAATCAGTACTGCTGTAGGTCAGAATTTTGTTGAAACAAAAATGGTGTCTCCTTACAAGCCTACCTCATTTTATTGCCCTTCACTTTTACTGCATTTTACAGATACTGTGTTAAATTAAAGGTTTCTGACAGCCCTGCCTTGAGCAAATCTATCAGTGCCATTTTTCCAACAGTATTGGCTTACCTCCTGTCTCTGTGTCACATTTTGATAATTTTTGCAATATTTCTTGCTTTTGCATCATTGTTATGCTTATTAGGGTGATCTGTGATAAGTGTTCTTTGATG
This sequence comes from Antilocapra americana, assembly GCA_007570785.1. Classification (NCBI taxonomy): domain Eukaryota; kingdom Metazoa; phylum Chordata; class Mammalia; order Artiodactyla; family Antilocapridae; genus Antilocapra; species Antilocapra americana. The sequence continues at coordinate 2,840,071 of ML660211.1, read as the reverse complement.
TTACTACCACGATTTGCTGAAGGCTCAGATGATGGTTAGCCTTCTTTAGCAATAAAGTATTTTTAATTAAGGTATGTAGATTGTATTTTCAGTCATAATTCTATTGCACATTTAGGCTACCATGTAAACATAACATTTTTATGCACTGGGAAACCAAATAACTGTGTGACTTGCTTTACTGAGATATTCTCTTTATTGAGGTAATCTGGAAGGGAACCTGAAACATCTCTGAGATATGCTTATATACAGGTTTCTATATACAAACAGAATGCATTATAAGATAATTTAAAAAATAAAAATAAAGATATTGCCATGGAAGGAAAGGGATAAGTGAAATTACTCCTTGAGATATTTTTATTCTAGACTGAGTGAATATAATTAATTGCAACATTAAAATTCATTCGTTTATCATATTAATCACAGCACAAGTAACCTCTTATAGAAACTAAACATTTTTACACGTGGTGAAGGTAAGAGAAATCAAGAAGCTTGTATCATACACCATTGTAATGTTAGCTCACCTATCTGTACAAAGTTTAAGTTGCCCCATAATTATCATCCCCATACCTTAAGATAGATGAAAAGAAAATTTCATAATAGAAAGATAAGCTGAACCTAATGTGGTAATGAATTCAAGTGAAAAAGCAATTGTGAATTTTTTTCTTTTTTGATTGCAAGCTCCGTATGAGGTCATTGTATGAAAGAATTACTAAAATGGCTAATAAACTAGCAAGTATTACTTGATTACCCTTGAATATGAATTAGAGTCTCTATATTTCTAGTATGTGCTCAATAAATAGAGTCTTTTCACTGAAGGACAGAACTTGTAGTCTGTCACTGCTAACATTTCTGTTTGACTATAAATTGGTATTGTCCACGAAGTAGTATTGCCTATGTAGACATCATTTTGCATGAAATGACACTTATTTTCCTAGTTTCAGTGTGTTTCAATCTGTTTCGTGTTTCAATGTATTATCCTGTTTTCCCCAAGGCCAAACTTATACACAGGTAAACAAAAGCAGGGCTTCCCCAGTGGCACAGTGGTAAAGAATCCACCTGCCAATGCAGGCAGGACACTCAAGTTTGATCCCTGGGTTGGGAAGATCCCCTGGAGGAGGAAGTAGCAACTGCTCCAATATTCTTGCCTGGGAAATCCCATAGGCAGAGGAGCCTGGCGGGCTACAGTCCATGGGGTAGTAAAAGAATTGGACAGGATTGAGTGACTGAGCATGCACACATACAAACAAAGGCAGCTGGTTATGTGGTGTTACCCATCAAGGAAAAGGAAGTAGCCTACCTGAAAACTAAAAATTTACCACCAAATACGTCATCAGTGCTTTGATAAAAAACCTTAAAGATGTTATGTCTTAAAAAGATAGGCATTTTCAACACACATATACCTATAGGTGTATAATAAAATGAAAAAAGCATTGAAATATAGCAAAAGCCTCACACTGAAATCCCAAATATGTCCCAAACACAGTTAACCTTCTCGCAAAATGATTTAATTTCTACAAAGTTTTGTTTCCAGTTTGAAAATGAGTTGAATCTAATGATCTCTAGGGTATGTACCAGTTCAATGGTCCATGATGCTGCATTAGCAGAGACAGAAAGAACAGGCTCACAGGAAGAGAAGAGCCAGATGAAATGACAGCCCAGAATGAGTCACTGGATCCCTAGGCCCACACAGGAAACTCACCTGGCATCCAAGCGCAGTTTGCCCCCTCTGACCTGGAATCAGTCCTGTAGTTTTGTTTCTCAATGTGTTTACTTAAGGAGACTGACTATAATTATCATTCTGTTGTTATTATTATCCAGGTTAACCTTGATTTTCACACCAAAGAAATCATCTCCAAGAACATTGCCCAACCCACCCTCCACAGTTTTGATGTTGCCCAAAGCAGAGTATATCAGCTCATGGAACAAGACAGTTACATGCGTTTTCTGAAATCTGACATCTATTTAGACTTGACAGAAGGAAGATCACAGAAACCAACAAATCTTAGAAGACGATCGCGTTCATTTACTTACAATGAATTCCAGGATGTAAAGTCAGATGTTGCCATTTGGTTATAAAGAAAATTATTTTTGCTCATTTTATTCATAAACTTGTTCATTTGCTTCTAAGATAAAGCATGTTTATGTTAACAAATGGATGTGTCTTTTAAATTAAGTGTGTCATTTGAAATGATTTAAAAAATGCAAATCAAGACCGTTATTTGTCTAACAATATATACTATATCTGCCAAGATATTCTGTAAAAGCTTCCATTTGACTTCATTACATTCATAGTCAGAAAGCTGCTTAATTAAAAGGCAGTAAGGAAGTAATAACAGCATTGTACAAGATTGTAAAGTTAAGTAAAGGTTAAGCTTTTGCAAAATTGTCAACAGATTGACCAATTATCTAGTCTGAAATTTTTTCTAGATGCAGACTATGCAATGCTCAGATAGACAGGTATTTGGACAACACTTTCTATAATGATCAAGCTTCTCTATGGCTTAATTATAGAAAGTATAGCAGCAATACAGTTCTCATAATGGGAGAGGATGACCATTTGTTCTTGAGTTACTAACCTGGCTCTTGAAGAGCAGTCTATCACCTTTAGTTATAAACCAGCACCAGAAACTTTTGGGAGGACACATTCATCTCTACAGAACTTCCAGATCATACGTAACCTAGGTTGATCACTGATAATGTGATCCACATTTGGGCACAGACTTACCCAGTCACACAGAGCCACTGCTGCTGGTCACAGAGACATGACCAGGTGATGCAATAGCTCCAGGGAGGAGCATCTTCTCATCTGTGAGGAGAACTTGCCACTAAAACAGTGGGTAGTCCATCATTTCAATAATGACCAGAAGAGGCTTATCCCCTGAGTGAGCCTTCGTTTTTGAAATGAGAAGAAATAAAAAAGCAAGGAGTCCAAGGCCCTGGGAACTCAGGCATCTGCCACCTTGGCTTATATTCAGAAACTGTTCTTCCACTGATCATGTTCTTGTTCCAGATCTCATCTCACTGAATAATTTAATGCCATATTAGTCGAATAAGATGATGCTAATAGTTATATATTTCTCTTCTTATAGATGTATGGTGCATGGTCCGTAAATGTTTGTATTTAAAGATGCCATACATTTGGTTTTGGCAAATGTTATTTTAGTTGAATTGTAAAATATAAATCTTTATATCATCTATAGAATTAAATATTTTTTAATTTCTTCATTTGTCCAGTTAATGTTTATTTGGTTACTAAATGCTCTCACTGATTATTGATTGATTATCCTTCCTGTCATCAAATTAGACAAAGGCATATTTTCTTATTTTAGAATTATATTGGAGTAGAAATTATTAATCAAGGTGTTTTGTCACTGATCTTAACGCTAAATATCAACTCCCAGTATTGTGAATATGAAAACAAGGTGTTATGCATTTCAAGGATCAACTAAGAAAATTATTTTTCTATTTTTTCTTTGGCTGATTGATGTTTTCTTTGTTTCCAGCAGTCTATTTTCAAAGAGTTTGATTGCTTTATGCATAGATTTAAGACTGTATACAAGCTTTCTGATCTCATAAGAAAAAAACCATGGGTTGATGTTAACAGCATTGTTCAGGGACCACAAATAGCTAATATGTAGCTTTTTCATACCAGGACTTTTTAATGAAGCCAAGCCCTGACTTGAAGGAGTGTGTGTCTGTGGGAGGACGAATAGCCAAATAAAAGAAACAAAATAAGCAGCTATAGAAGTCAAGTAAAAAACATGCAGACAGCACTGAAAGTTGGCTGAACGAACTGCAGAAATACATAAGGCAAGCCCAGGGTCATAATATCTGAGCTCCTAATTAGATGCCTGATCCTCAGATGTTCGTTTAACTTCTAAGTATCTTTATTCCACACATCTTTTCAAGATAAGGGCTCAGGATTTCTGATTTTCCTTATGGTCCTCACATTTATGGATTCTATTCGTTTATTGACCTGATATTCTTCAAAGAACCTCTTGGTTGACACACAAATTAAAAAACAAGGCACAGGCAAGGGTGGGATGATATGGGAGAATGGCATTGAAACATGTTAATTATCATATGTGAAATCAATCGCCAGCCCAGGGCTGATGCTCGGGGCTGGTGCACCAAGATGACCCAGGGGGAGGGAATTGGGAGGGAGGAGGGAGGGGGGTTCTGGAGGGGGAGCATATGTAAACCCATGGCGGTTTCATGTCAATGTATGGCAAAACCAACACAATAAAGTAAAGAAAATTAAAAAAAAAAGGCAAAAAAAAACCCAACCGAGGCACATAATTGTGGTCAGTCAAGGAAAATTTCAGGCTAAAAGTTAACATGGGATATTGGTATAGGAATAGGAAACAATTTTGTTAAAAAAAATTAGAAGTATAGTGAAAAGAAAATAATAACAGGAAATACAACTTAAATTTTTGTTTATGGCCAGTAAAAAAAAAAAAGAAGGGGGTCAAAGAAGCAATTTGACTTCAAAGAGAAACTTGAGTTGAATTATATGTCTTGAGGTGTCATGAAGCACAGAGACAAAAGTCAAACCAGACAGTCACATTTTGTACATAATAGAAGACCAATAAACGACCTTAGAATCAAATGGAAGCAACAGGAAGCATTATGAGAAAAGTAGCACAGTATTTCTGCAAAAGGTAAAATCTTTACAATGTGGCATATTTTAATTTAAATCCTGGCTCTGCCACTTTTCAAGAGCAACATGTTGGCAAAGTTACTTAAATATTCTTAACTTCAATTTCTCATCTGTAAGACTGGAATAAAACATTTACAGTGTTCTTAAGATGATTAAATTTTAAAATATTTGTAAATTGCCAAGTATAGATTAATTTGTTTTAGTGCATGGGCAGGATTATGAAAAAGCATTCCCTGTATTTAAGTACCACATTTTAATTATAATATAAAATTTCTAGTAATGTCTAGATTACAAATCAAACAAATATCCTTTGAGAAAAATGAGATTTCCTGAATAAAATATAGGGACAGCTATTGCTCTCACGAAATCTTTTATAATTTTTTACTCCAAATAAAAGTAAATAATGACTTTTAGCTAAATGAAAAATATTGGAATATTAAAAACAGATTTTTGTTTCAAAAGAAAAAGCTGAAAACAAAGCTTGACTATTTTGTTATGTGCAGTTTAGTCATTTTTTATGAGCAAAAAAGGGGACAAAGTTTATTGAAGATAAACAACCCCCGAAATGCTCACAGACTTAAGTATAGCGTTAGCTAAATTTAAACACATTAAAGTTATTTTCACTGTGTCATATGAACTGACCTTATATTTAATTGCCTTGCTCTTTAATTATCATATGTTTACAAATGAAAATAAAACCCAAATCCCTTGATAATTTAACAAGTTTGTTCATCTGTATCACCTGAGGTCTTTTCAACAATGTAAATAAAATTTAGGATAACATATACAAATCCATCTTCTATAACATGGTGACTGAATTAACAAATATTTATTGAATACTGTGTATTTGATTGGTACTGTTACCTGTTGAACACTCAGAGGTGAATCACACAGAAAGAGTGAAAGGGAGAGAGAAAGAAACTTTCTTCCTGGGATGTTCTCTGATAAGGTCTGCATTCTATAACATGTAACTGAAAGCCATGTTTGTTTACAAACAACCCTTCATATTAATCCCAAATTGCAAATCCATTTGTAAATGGTGATGTAGGTATCACTTCTCTTTTGAAGCTAGGAGTTAAGAAACTAATTTCATTTTAGAGAAAAACAGAAGCATTAACTTGTAAAAACTTTGTGTCTTATAAAGACAAAACTAACCAAAAGCATACACAATATATAAACACATTTTAATTAAGGGTTTTTTGTTGTTAATTTCATTTCTTTGTTTTTGCCTTACTGATCAAGAAAGGTCCTTCCAAGAGAAAAAATGGTCCTTTAAAGAGTTAAAAAAAAAATGACATAATTATAAAGTGAAAGTGTTAGTTGCTCAGTTGTGTCCCACTGTTTGCAACCCCATGACTGTAGCCCACCAGGCTCCTCTGTCCATGGAGTTCTCCACGCAAGAATACTGGAGTGGGTTGCCATTTCCTTCTCCAGGGATCTTCCCCACCCAGGGATTGAACTCACATCTCATGTCTCCTGCATTGGCCGGCAAGTTCTTTACCACTAGCACCATCTGGGAAGCATAATTAAAAGCAACATTTAACAAAAATCATATCACTTGAGAAACAGAGAGAAATTAGCGGCATGAGTGGTAAAATATTGCATTTAATAAAATTAAAAACCAGTCCTCAACTGTGATTTTAAAAATATAATCATTCTCTATATTCCAAATGTGGACTTTGCTTTCTAATTAAATTTTCTATAGTAAAAATGCAACTTTTAGAATTTATAATCAAAGAACTAATTTATCATAGATTTAGTAAGACAACAGTATTAACTTTCACATAGTCTATTTAAACTTTCATCTCTGATATCTTTACCTATTGGCAGAAAATAAATAATTGTGTGGAATATGAAGATTAAAACACTATCAAATTTGGAGCTGCCAAAAATACCAAAATTGTAATTAATAAACTCCATTTACCAGACCAAAGAAGTAAATACAAACATGTGAAAAGACTGCCATCAATATGTGACATTCCCAAATTATTTTCTGAACATTAATACATGCAGAGGAATAAGAATATTTAAATATGAACTCAAATGAAGTCAGATCCATATTAATGATACCAGTGAAACCCATTTAATAATCTATAGCTTAGAATACCTCATGCCTAATTTATCCTTATTTAATTATACAGAGTCCCTGCAGTTTAATAAACATTTACTGCAGCTTCACCTTGATTCTAGTCACTGTGCTGGATGGTAGGGATGCAAAGATGAGAAACACAGTATAAAGTTTATCACTGAAGATATTATACCCCATAGGCATTCCTGTGTAGGCAAACACATACACCAATCATTTCAATATAACATGCAAAATGCTCATGGAATCTTGCCTTGATGCTCTAAAATCTAGCAAGACAGTTTCACAATGATGTAGTAAAACACTAGAGTCACATCTCTGTGTCTTCACTATCTGAGTATACTTTATAGTCTGAGGTTAGGTACTGAAATGCTCTCTCCATTGAAACCTACTTTAAAATACCAGTTTCTGGAAACCTGAACTGATCTCCTGGAATAGATAAATGAGCATCGTTCACATCATAATGTGATTCATTATAAGCTCCCTTTAAGTACGAGTTCCCAGAAATGTATTTAGGCAATATTCATAGAAAATTACACAGAGTTTGTGGAAGCAAATTTTTGGTAGAAAAGTGAAAAGCAGAGTGTTAAAAGACACAATGAATATCACCCCTGAAACAGATAGAGGATAACTCAAGCTATGAAGTAAATTCACTGAAAAAGCATGGTGCAATCCATAAAACTTCATTTATCTATATTACTTATATGTGTGCTTAGTGGCTCAGTCATATCTGACTCTGTGACTTCATAGACTGTAGTCCAGCAGGGGGATTCTTCAGGCAAGAATACTGGAGTGGGTATACATGTATACCCATGGTGGAATCATGTCAATGTATGGCAAAACCAACAAGATAATGTAAAGAAAAATAAATTAATTAATTAAAAAAAATACTGGAGTGAGTTGCTACACCCTATCCAGGGGATCTTCCCAACCCAGGAATCGAACCCAGGTCTCCCATATTGTAGGCAGATTCTTTACCAGCTGAGCCACCAGGGAAACCTAAGAATATTAGAGTGGGTTGTCTATCCCTTTTCCAGGGAAATTTTCTGACCCAGGAATCGAACTGGGGTCTCCTGCATTGCAGGCAGAATCTTAACCAGCTGAGCTACCAGGGAAGCCTATATTATTCATAAACATATCATTGAAAATATACTATACACATTCTCTATAAAGATCATAGGACCCTGAAAGAAACAGTAACTATGCAACTTGGTCCATTAATTTATTTTTTGCTAGCCAGTTTGAGATGTATTTTCTTTTATTCTATTTGTTTGTCCTTTTTTCTAGGTGGCTATCTTGCCAAGAATTTGTAAAATAAGTTTTCAGGGTAATCAGAAGAAAAATGATAGATAAGATAAGCAGATAAATAGATGGATAGGAAATATCTAAACATATATAGATATATACATATCATATATAGTTTGATTAAAAATGATAAATTATGTCTATGCACATGGACATCACCAGATGGTCAATACCGAAATCAGGCTGATTATATTCTCTGCAGCCAAATATAGATAAGCTCTATACCATCAACAAAAACAATACCAGGAGTTGGCTGTGGCTCAGATCATGAACCTCTTATTGCAAAATTCAGACACAAATTGAAGAAAGTAGGGAAAACCAATAGGCCATTCAGGTATGACCTTAATCAAATCCCTTACGATTATACCATGAAGTGACAAATAGATTCAAGGGATTAGATCTGATAGACAGTCTAAAGAACTATGGATAGAGGTTCATGACATTGTAGGAGGCAATAATCAAAACCATCCCCAAGAAAAAGAAATGCAAAAAGGCAAAATGGTTGTTTGAGAAGGCCTTACAAATAGCTGAGAAAAGAAGAGAAGCTCAAGACAAAGGAAGAAAGCAAAGATATACCCATGTGAATGCAGAGTTCCAAAGAATAGCAAGGAGAGATAAGAAAGCCTTCCTCAGTGATCAAGGCAAAGAAATAGAGGAAAATAATAGAATGGAGAAGACTAGAAATCTCTTCAAGAAAATTAGAGATACCAAGGGAACATTTCATGCAAAGATGGGAACAATAAAGGACAGAAACGGTATGGACCCAAAAGAAGCAGAAGATATTAAGAGGTGGCAAGAATACAAAGAGAAACTATACATAAAAGATTCTAATGACCCAGATATCATAGATGGTGTGATCACTCAACTAAATAAAGCCTGGCATCCTGGAATGAGAAGTTAAGTGGGCCTTAGGAAGCATCACTATGAACAAAGCTAGTGGAGGTGATGGGGTGCCAGCTGAACTATTTAAAGCCTAGAAGATAATGCTGTTAAAATGCTGCATTCAATATGCCAGCAAATTTGTACAAGAGCTGACTCATTCGAAAAGACTCTGATGCTGGGAAAGATTGAAAGCAAGAGGAGAAGCAGCTGAGAGGATGAGATGGTTGGATGGCATCACTGACTCAATGGACATGAGTTTGAGCAAGCTCTGGGAGTTGGTGACAAGAAAGCCTGGCATGAGGCAGTCCATGGGGTCACAGAGTCAGACATGACAGAGTCGGAACAACAATAACAATACTAAATGAGTTGATCTCTGAAATTTACTTTTAAATAGAACCACCCTAATTTTTCTATATCTTACTGATTAATTTTCATAAGACCTAATTAGAGCCGTTGGTCTTTGTTTTATTTTAAAAGGTCTATTGTTTCTTTTTAACTACTTTATATATGTTACATAGATTTGCTTTCAAGTCTCAAATACATTTTTAGAATAAATGTGGGAACAACTATTACTGGTTAATAGTATAGAAAGCAAAAACTTAAATTGTAAATTTTGATCGCAAAACTTAATTTTTCTCTTCCATGTCATAAGACTGAGGGTTTAGCAAAAATATAAATGAGGGTTCTGCTTAAATCCCTTCAAAACATGATTCAGACCAGACTTCACATTTAGAAGAAGAAGAAAAAAGAAAAAAAAAAAAAGGCTCAGATACCAAATGCAAAATCTCAATCAGACATCTGAAAGTTTTTGATGAATATATCCTTTTAAAGTTGCTCATCATTTTATGTAAAGTAAAAGAATGTTTAAAATCATAGAAAAACAATGAATTACCTAGAAGGAAAATTAGGCTTCAACATAAAAGTGAAAGAAAGTTTGGAGATTCTGGGAGAACCAGATAATTAATCTCTATGAAAATATTCTCAAATAGGAAAGACTTGTACATGTATTAACAAGTTATATGTAACTTAATCATAGACTTTATTAAGCAGTTATTGAATATACTTATGCTTTTTGTTTTATAAACCCTGAAGTCAACAGCTTAACTATCTTACTGCTTTATATGTAATTATTCTTTCTTCCACTTTTTTAAAATTAAAATTTCTAACAAATTGATTGAGTTTCATGGGCTTTTATACATTGGCTATTTTATCTCTTAGACTTTTACTTCCTAAACTAAGTAATTAGTTGCTGAGATTATTCTGAAATCTATAAACTCTCTTTATAGGTCTGTTCCTTGTAAACCTGGCTTAAAAACCAAATTACTGGGTGCAAAAATAAAACACCAATGCTTCTATTTTTGATTCTAGGCATGACATTACATTCAAAAACACTTCAGTATGAAAATTGAATCAGGATGTTTATATAAAGGAAGTAAAGTCCATGTAATATGATTTTAGAGTTTTGAGAATAAGATGCAATGTGAATTTAAAATAAGTGATGCATGAGAAGCCCAAACTTTTTCTCCTTTTTTAGCATACAAGACTTGACTGCCACCAGACATCATAAGGTACTTTTGTGAATTTTAGGAGGCAAATGAGACTCTGTGAACAGAAAATATACAACTTGCAGTTTTATTTCCCTCAGAAATCATAAGAGATTTAAAAATTACTCTAAAAGCACTCACAGATAAAACAGAAAATAGTTGATTATTTGTAACAACTACATGCAAAAACACATCTTTCTTTTCAGATATTTCAGGTATTTTTTTGTTTCTTAAACTATGAATATATACTATTTTAGAAGTACAAATTGAGGATTCTCAGAAATTTACAGAATCAATATGTCTTTTTCTTTATATGTGCCTCATTAATTGCAAACAGCCTGAAGAAAAAATCAAGTATGCTTGTTTACGGTATGAAAAGCATCCTAAAATTCTGAGAATAGTCACAGCTAATTGTTGCAGGCACTTTTTTCTTTTCTGCTGTATTCCAATATTTTGAGTTATTTCATTTTCATCCTGAGAAAAACATAACATCATATTTTTTTACCAATTGTCTAGATTTTTATTTCATTATATACTGGGATTGGTGACTTGGCATGCTAAAAGCTTCTCTGAAACTTCAACAACACAGAGGAAGTAATACTTTCTGAAAATGATTTTCCTAAGCAGATTCATTTTACAATTTAATTTCCATCAACGAGGTAAAGGTCGGTGTGAGCCTAAAAGAGAGCTAATTTGCATGAGGTATGTATGAGGAATATGAAAATAATATAATGTGAAATATTCATAATTTAAGCTTTTAAGCGCCAACCTCAGGGCTAAAAGCGTAATTATTAGAGGAAACAGCTCAACAATTGCAACAAACTTTTTTTTGATGATGTCAACTAACATATTCTCATCCTAAGAGACATAAAGACACAATCCTGTAGCATAATAAATTCTTAGAATTTGCCTCCATATGTTCATTGGCTTTAGAAAATGTTTATCAATGCTATTGGTCAACTCTTAACACAATTCTCTATGTAGTGTTCTACTAATCAAGTAATTCTAAGCTGGCTTTGTTTATCCTGATTACCTCTTTGCATCTCACCAAACTTACACTAGTATTTTTTTAACCATGGCAACCAACATGTGCTTCTTTATAGCTATGTCCTGTGTTTATCTATTTGAACAGGATTCTTACTCATATTACACTCCAATTCAAGAGCATGGCAGACATCTAGTGATCTTTTGCTTCTTTATCTCAAAATCAAATGACTATAAAAGTGTCAGAGAATTATCATCTCAGGGTTACTCAACTGATCGCTACTCTACTCCCTTTAAATTAAAATAACTAATAATCTTCTATGTTTCTTGATAAAGAAGAGTAATTTTCTTGAACTCGATTGAGCATGTGAATTTATTAAAATTTTGTAACAGATCTTACAAAATATTAATTCAGAAACATGATCCTATTCTCCACTGACCTGAGTTTCTTGTTGTTGTTCAGTCACTTGGTCGTTTCCAACTGTGACCCATGGACTGCAACATGCCAGGCTTCCCTGTCCTTCACCATCTCCCACAGTTTGCTCAAACCCATCTCTGCTGAGTCAGTGATACCATCCAACCATCTCATCCTCTGTTGTCCCCTTCTCCTTCTGCTGCAATTTTTCCCAGCATCAGGTTCTTTGCCAATGACCTTTCAATCATCTTTTTTCATCAGACGGCCAAAGTTCTGGAGCTTCAGCTTCCAGTGAATATTTAGGGTTTGATTTCCCTTAGGATTGACTGGTTTGATCTCTTTGCAGTCCAAGGAACTCTCAAGAGTCTTTTGCAGCATCACAGTTTGAAAGCATGCAGTAACTGGCCTCCAATTAAAAAAAAATAAATTAATTTTAAAAAAAGAAAAAAAGAAAGCGTGAAATTGAAAGCACACTGCATGGCCTATCTGGCCCCCTGGTTCCTTCCTGGAGCATTTGGGTGTAAAACCTCTGACAACCCCTCTATGCCTCCTACAGCTTCCTCTCACATCCCCCAACCACCCAGCCCTATGAGAACAACCCTGACATGGAGTCCGGATTCCTGGTATTTGTTGGACTTTGCAACCTCTGCCCAGATGAATCGAGTGTGTTTGAGGGGATAATCAGTCCTTGGCGGGTGAGGGCCTGGGGATAAGAGATGGAGAAAAGACTCAGAACCGGGGCTACTTGACAATCAGCCCCTGAGAACCGGAAAGACCACTCCCGGGTTCCTACTGGAAGAAGCAAATCCAAGCTTTGAGAGAAACAAAGCACCTTGTTGAATGATGTTTAGTTAACTTCTTTACCATAAGGTCAAAGTCAGGTTATGTCATTAAATGAAACCTGGGTTACATGCTTTTCATCCACTATTTTCTTTCTCAAACACAATGGAGATTTTACCCAGTGTTGTTTGCTTTTATTTTAAGATTTTGTCCTTTCTTTCCCCTGGGTTTTCTTAGTTGATATGCTAAAATGTTGGACAGCACTATGATAAGCACTGCTAAACAGAAGTTACTGTGTCTTAGAAGTTCTTTCCTGATTTGATTTTATACTTCAGCAGTAACAATGTTTGTTTAGTAAATATACGTATTCATGTCCTCTTTGGTTTTCCATACTATTTTTTCCAGTAATCCTAAATAATAATCAAATTATTAAAGACATTCTTTGGGGGCACGTTAGCACAGCTTGAAGGAATCTTAGTTCCCCAACCAGGGATCGAAACCACATCCCCTGTAGTAGAAGCACAGAGTCCTAACCACTGGACCACCAGGGAATTCCCACTTAATACATTTATTGAGGGTATAATATGTATTAAGCACAGTATTCTATCCTAGCCACTTAACAATGTTTGGATTCTGACAAACAACATAACCTCTTTGTGACTGTTTTCCAACTATAAATGAGATAGTAATGTCTCTCCCTTACAGTTTCTGGAGGAGGGAATGAGCTGATCTATTGAAATAATTCAGACAGATGTCTGACACATAATAAGCACTCAATACATGTAGCTCTTATTCCATGGAACAGGCCGATTTGCAAATAGCTGAATCACAGGTAGAGAAGAACTGCCATCTTCTTTCCTTACTCCCATTCTTGAAAGATGATAGAAGTGAAGAAACGGTGAGTGAGTGAGTGAAGTCGCTCAGTCACGTCCAACTCTTTGCAACCCCTGGACTGTAGCCTACCAGGCTCCTCCATCCATGGGATTTTCCAGGCAAGAGTACTGGAGTGGGGTGCCATTTCCTTCTCCAGGAGATATTCCCGACCCAGGGATTGAACCCAGGTCTCCCGCATTGTAGGCAGACGCTTTACCGTCTGAGCCACCAGGGAAGAAAGGGTAACAATATTTAAATGACGATTTCATGACTCTCGCTGCCTGGTGTACAGGTCTTCTAAAACCATGTACCCTTGAATGTGAGTATAACTTGTACATGAAATGTGTACTGACTCCCTGGGTTGGGTACTGTTGCTGTTGTTTAGTTGCTAAGTTGTGTCTGAGCCATTTGCAACCCCATGGACTGTAGTTCACCAGGCTCCTCTGTCCACGGGATTTCCCAGGCAAGAATATTGGATGGGTTGCCATTTCTCTCTTCAAGGAATTTTTCCAACCCAGGGATTGAACCCATATCTCCTGCTTGGCAGGTAGATTATTCACCACTGACCACTAGGGAAGCTGGACTGGGTCATATTATACGGCAAACTATGATGGAATAGTCACTCCGATAGTTACACAACCCAGGCCAGTACCATCATTTCAGCCATGTGACTCTGCACAAAGAACTTAGGTGAGCCCTACCCAGAGTCCATACCTACTGCTAAGTCTGTGGTAACAACAAAAACAGAAATACATTTTCTTTAAACTTCTAAACCCTTTATGCACACATCTTTCATGGCATTTATATAGTTATCATCTGATACTAATTCAACTATTAAATATTTATTGAACAACTATTATATATCACGAACATATAAGAACTGCTGGTGATACATAAACCGATAAATTAGACATGATCGACTACTTATTTTTAAAATGTTATGCCCCAAATTGACTAAATACATCAGACAATTTCACATCAGTGCAAAGTTCGATGGGGAATTGATCTGACTGTACACTTTGCAGCAGAGAAAGGAAGCAATAGATTTTGGAGGGGTGGGTGTTTATTCAATGTTAGGTCATTTATTCCCACAGAGAAAATTCCTTTTGCCAATGACATTTTTAGACAGGAGATCTGTTTCATTTTTCATGAAGTTACTGTGAAAGAGTAACAACGATTTGAAAAAAGCACCTAAGCCTCTTGAAGGAAGCATGTTTTACAAATGTTAAACAAGATTACTGTTAACAAAAGGCACTTACTTATAGAATCACTCTTATCCATGTATATTGCCCTAGTGTTCTATTTATTTAAGAACAGACAATTTTTAGTTTCTTCATCAGATCGAGTATCTTCCTCCATCTTTTAAAATCTGTTAGGCATTGATTATCCTAGATATCAAAAGGGGGATGGGAGGGAGTTTCAAAAGGGAGGGGATATATGTATACCTATGCCTCATTCATGTTGAGGTTTGACAGAAAACAGCAAAATTCTGTAAAGCAATTATCCTTCAATAAAAATTAAATTAATTTAAAAAAGACATTCTCACAAGCATCTTTGTAGCCTTGATTTCAACAGGCATCAGACTCATAATTGATCATGGTTTTATCATTTCAATCAGTATAGTAAATTAAAATACAATCTTATATTTGACCTTAGCTTTAATCTTCACCCTTAGAATTCCCAAGATAGATGTCAATTTGTAGTGTTGTCTAATCACTTTATTATTGTTTTACCAACAATTTCTGTAAGCCTCCAAAAGATACAATTCATATATTGAAATTCTAATTTCCATTTGCCAGCTGCCATATACTTAGTGACTCCAGGATGCAAAAACCTCAGTCAGGTTGCAATTAGAGACAGAAAAAAACACTAAAAATAAAGAATAAACACACACCTTTTCACAAAAGTCCAATGGAACCTGACTATGATTTGACTTGAAAAAGAATATCGGGAAAACAAGCTTTTCATATCACACATATATACACCCATCTGTCTTGAGCTTGAAGCAAAAAAGTAAAATGTCAATTAGAAGCTACTTATTGGTGCTATGGAGTGAATCTAAACCAGAAAGCAGTTGACATTTCTAGAAACATCTACTGTAATTGTCACTTGGAAGTTAATGCATAGTAAAAAACAGTTTTATAAGTAGCTTTCATGACACTATCTGATCTTTTGAACAATTTCTTAATGTATACTAAAATAATTAACTTTTAAAATGATTCTGTGATCTCTGGAAACAAATTTGAAAAACAAACGTGAATTTAGGAAGCAAACTTCTTTGATGTAAAGGCTTGCTTTTTTTCTGGTCTTTTTGAACATTTTCTTTCTTTACCCTGTGATGAAATTTTATCTCATCTATTATGAGACACACATTCAAGGAGGATGAGTAGAAAGTTAAGAGGTGGCAGAAGAGTAAAGGAATTCTTCTAAGGTTAATTCTGCCAAATCCAGGACCCTATAAAAAAGTGTTTATGAGACTCCCTGTATAGTAGTTCTAGTAGTAATATACTAGCCACCATCACTCTGCCTGTTTACTTGTATTTTCTTCCATGAAATTCAAGTTCCTTAAGGATATGAACCACTTGGCAAAATCGGAAAATATAACTAGTGTTGGAGTCGCTCATCCCCATGTTTTATGCTAGCCTTTCAGTTTCTATCTGTGTAATCACATTATTTGTCAAAAATTAACACTGGCTAAGCCAACTTCCTTTTTCTGTCTGAATAAGCAGGCAAGGGCTGCTCTGAAGGCTGAATAGCACATCTGTGGGCTAGACTCCTTTCATCTTTTTGCTTGATTTCCTTCTCGTTTGCCTTTGTCCCCAAGGTTGCAACAAGCTGAAGCCTCTGATGTCTGCCTGCCTAACAGAAAGAAGAAGAGGACGCAGGAAGCATGCAAAGAGCTTCCTCCCCAGGGACTACCTCCTCCTCTCTGGAAGGACACCCTCCCCAAGGACTTCTGCCTAATCACATTGGCTCTGCTCCCTGGCCACAGTGTGGGGGTACTGTAATTTCAGTTTTATAATTTTAGGATAAGTTATAAATGATACGACATATATAAAAACCTGTCATGTGCCTGACTCACACTGATACAAAGTGAATACCAATTGCATGAATGAGTACACAGAATACATTTATTTAGAAAAAAAAAAAATTTACTGAAGTACCGAGTTTTTTTCATGTGATAAAGGTAGGGGTGTCAGGATAGGGTATGTTGGTCTGTATTTCATTTATAAGCTGAGTGTTTAGATCTAAAAAGAGATTTTTTTTTCAGTTGTACAGTTCATTGAGTAGCCTCTTTAATGTAAAATATGTGTATTTCTATTTACTATAAAATATACTTTAATTTCCCTGGTGGCTCAAGTGGTAAAGAGTCTGCTTGCAATAATGCAGGAGACCCGGATTTGATCCCTGGGTCAGGAAGATCCCCTGGAGAAGGAAATGGCAACCCACTCCAGTCTTCTTGCTTGGAAAATTCCATGGACAGAGGAGCCTGGCAGGCTATAGTCCATGGAGTGGCAAAGAGTCTGACACGACTGAGCAACTAAAACTTTCTTTCACTTTCAATACTTTAAGTATGTCAGCAGAACGATGTGTATGTTTCACTGAGTGATTGGTAACTGAGTTAAAATGAACCACATCCAGATTGGGGGTGTGTCTCATGATGTCTGTATTGAGAAGCTTGCACATTTGTTTATAAGAATATCTCATTTTTATAGTATTTTTATATATATGGTATTAATGCATACTTATGTGCTTATATATATTTAACTATTTAAATGGCAGTATCTTTTTTTTTTAATTTAAAATGTGGATTCTATCCATTTCAACTTATCCTTTTATTGTCTTCTGGAAATCATAAGTCAGAATAATTTAATATGTTTACCACAGATGGAAACAGATCAGTTAGACTGAAGAGACCAGACAAGGAGACCTCATGACAGTCATGACCCAAACTCTCAGTTGTATGCAAGTTAATTTACTTAGTGAAGACAGTCTGAAATATTATGATAACAATTAAGACTGTTCTAATTATCTGTCCAGGTTACTTTCCCAACCCCAGAGTCAGAGTAAGAAATGGCAATCCACTCCGATATTCAAGCTTGGAAAGCTATCAGTATCAAGTAAAACTGTACCTACCCTCAGAGCAGTAAGTTACCAAGTGTGAAACAAATCTCTCTTGTTTTAGATCTAACATTGGCTCTGATGCATCAGTCCCCTCAATTAGTTTCTCTGCTTTACACTTTAGTTCTTTAGTGACAAGTATGGCTTTGAACTTATAACTATTATGGCATTTGTATTCCCTTCCTCAAATACAAAGGAGTGTGGAGTGGTTATGAGATAGCAACCAGAGGACAATGAAGTAGACTTAAAATCTCTGCTTCAAAACATACTATTATGTGAATTTGTCCAAGATGCTAATTGCTGTTTACTCATAAATTTTCTCATCTATAAAATGAAAATAATTATTCCTACATCATTTACTTTTTAGATTTTTAAAAGTAAAGTATAACTGGTTTACAATATTATATTAATTCCAGATATTCAACATAGTGATTTAGTATTTTATAGATTATACTCCATTTAAAGTTACTGTAAAATATTGACTATACTCCCTGTGCTATACAATATGTCCTTGTATTTAATCTATTTTATACACAGTAGGTGTGCCTCTTAATCTTCTACCCCTACATTGATCCTCCCATTTCCCCTCCCCACTGATAACCACTAGTTTGTTTTCTATATTTGTCAGTCTATTTCTGCTTTGTTAAATACATTCTTGTTATTTTTTAGATTCCACATATGTAAGTGATGACATGGAGTATGTTTCTTCTCTGTTTGACTTATTTGACTAAACATAAAACCAACCCTATCCATCTGTCCATCCATGTTGTTGAAAATGGCAAAATTTCATTCAAAATGGCTGATATTCCATTGTGTGTGTTTATATATATAACATGCACACACACACACATACACACACACATACCACATATTATTTATCCATTCCATCTGTTGATGGGACACATAGGTGGCTTCCATACCTTGGCAATCCTAAATAATGCTGTCATGAATACTGGGGTATATGTATCTTTCTGAATTAATGTTTTTGTTTTCTTCTAATATACACCCACTAGCGGAGTTTCCAGATCATAAAGTAGTTCTATTTTTAGTTTTCTGAGGAATATTCTTAATTCATTTAATTGCTTGGGAAGGTAAACGAGATAAGACACTTATCCAATTAATATTTGCTTAATATCCACTATTTTCAAGGTTCATAGTATTTACTTAGATCAAGGATACTCTTTAATTTTATTGTCCAGAAAAATTTTTGTCTGGCTTATTCTGCATCTCATGGTTTCTGTCTTTCTGTGTACTGGTGGAATTCTTTTCCAGCCTTATCTCAACATACTCTTGGCTAAATATTCCCTGACTTTGAAATGAAAATTGTGTAGTTCTCTACGCATATTCAGTACTTTTTATTCCCCAAAGATTTGCTCATAAGTTTACTGAGACTCCCCCAATCTCTCTTCTTTTGAATAACCCTTAGATATCCATCAGGATAAATACAGTCATCTTCTCACATGTTGAGTATTGAATGTTGGAAATGCTCTAAATTCTAAAAACACATAGATCCCATTCTGATGGAATTATTCTCTATACATATTTATGATTATTTATATTACATTCTGTTATCCTCTCCATATAAAAGTCACATTGAAGATTCTAACTATGGTTTACCTATTTTGGACCCAACATAGGGTCTCATACATAGCAAAAACTGAAAAATTTCCATGAACAAATGAATGTCTGAGCAGAGAAGCAGAAAGTGACATTTTCAAGAATTTACATTAAAAATTATTTTAAATATCCACTCTTGTTTTAACTACTTTAAGGTGATGGTAGTTGAAATGAGATTAGAAGTCAGATCCAAACTCAAACTCAGAGTTTTTCCAATTACAATGTCCCCTCCTCATTACTTTCCTAATCAAAATGACAAATGAAAAGTACAAAGTTTGAGACTTTTAAAGCTATAGTTAGATCATTGATGAAAGAGCTTATTTAGGTAAAATGTAAATTGTTAATTTTATCTAAAATATTTTTAGCCTTCAAACTATAGAATAAATAGAACCAGAGCTTTTTTAAAAATGGGGAAAAAAGTAACAGGTAATTTCATATGCATTGTCATATATCAGCCCCAACATACTTTGTTTTTATAATGCGGGGGTGTCTGGTGTTCTCATTTGTATCCTGCCCAAACAGCTGCCATTCACCACCTGCTGTGCAAAACCCACTCACACTTTTAAAAGACTCTAAAATTATGTAAAACGAGGCTTCTTCCAAATCAGCTACCCGTACTTCAAATGTCACCCACACCTTTGCTTGGCATCAAAAAAAGTATCACAGTGTGAAGGTAAATAACATGAAGATTTATTTCTTACTCCCTTCCAAACCCACAAAATCTTTCACATGCTAGCATAATATATCTTGAATTATGCTGAAGAGTTAGCGAGTGAAATGGGCATAGGAGAAAAACATGTTCGAGAAGTTATCTGTATTTTTATAGCCTTGTCTACCTTGAAGCCAAGTTGTGAATCCACAGAAGACATTAAAAAGACCATAATTTGGGGATTGATGCCAGCTCTGAGGGGAGACCCTGGTGCTGGCAGCTTCACAATGAGTGCACTTTGGGAGCCAAATTTATACTTAGATTCACATGCAAGCATACCTTAGAGAGATTGTGGGTTTGGTTCCAGACCACTGTAGTCAAGTGAATATCACTATAAAGGGAGTCAAAAGGTTCTGCTTTTTTGGTGTGTATAAAATTTCTGTTTACACCATACCGTAGTCTACTAAGGTGTGTAGTAGCTTTATATCTAAAAAACAAAACAAAAAAACCCAATGTACATTCTGTAATTAAAATATGATGCTGCAGAGAAATGGCACTGACTGATTTGCTCAAGGCATGGCTATCACAAACCTTCAGTCTGTAAAACAAAAGCACAGTATTGGTGAAGTGCAATAAAGCAAACCACAGCAGAAGAAGGTGTGTCTGTGAACACCGGAACACTTCTGCGACCTCAGCTCCTTTAAACTGGGGGAGGAACGGGCTGTGCAGGTTCGGGTTCAGCTTGGGTATTCTGTCCAAGAAGGAAGAGCACATGTTTTTAGGAGCACAGAGGGACCCTTATCTTTCATACTTATGATTCTAGCACCTCTTCATGGGACTTATATGTCTCAGAGAGAAAAAGGACAAAAGGTAGTCAGGTAAAGAAGGGTCCATGTGTAAGACACAGTGGCCATTTATTTTAATAATCATACACACACATACACACATATGCACAGTTTGGATAAGTCTGAGGTATTTATAAGAATAACATTATAAGTGCAGGATGGCTCAGCATAAAGTGGCTGCCCTGATTGAGTTTCAGTACAAACACATTGATACCGATCTGTCACTGTCCCGATACAAAAGGCAACATACTTGCAGCTTAGAAAGCTAATGGAAACCTACTTCCTGTCACATCGCAGCATAAAATTGTAGTATAAGATAATTTAAGAGGAACATTTTCTTCCTAGAATTTCAACTTTCTGAAATGTATCAATTCTGTCTCTGCAATTTCTAAAGTTCTATTTGTGCAAACATTGACTCATCCCACCAAGGAATTTTTATGTGGTTGCTAAAAGTATCAGGAAGCACATTAAATCACTTAAGTCCTGCTGAAGGGAAAAGTAATAACCAAGAAGAGTTAATTCTGAAAAGTAATTTCTTAGCAAATAATCTAATTACCTTTTACAATAGCAAAGGAAGGAACGGGCTGTTTTCTTTCATTTCAAATATGCTAATAGGTACAAACTACTGAAAAATAAAGATTTAATACTTTCAATCAAAGAAGATTTATTTTTAATCTAAGAGGAAGTGATCTTAGCCATAAAATATGATAGGAATGACTAAACAAAGAATGCATAAAACATGGGCCTTGTGCACTTAGAAGGTTATTGCAGAAACAAGATTCACAAAATATGCTCAATGCACTGGGTTGCACATATTATAAAGGTTGAACCATATGTGCCTTCAGGATTTAGGAGGTGGTAGTTTTTGTTTAGATTAAATTTGATTGTATTAGATCTGATAGATAGAGTGCCTGAAGAACTATGGATGAAGGTTCCTGACATTGCAGAGGAGACAGGGACCAAGACTGTCCCCAAGGAAAAGAAACACAAAAAGGCAAAATGATTGTCTGAGGGCCTTACAGATAGCTGAGAAAAGAAGAGAAGCTAAAGGCAACAGAGAAAAGGAAAGATATACCCATCTGAATGCAGAGTTCCAAGAAAAGCAAGGAGAGATAAGAAAGCCTTCCTCTGTGATCAATGCAAAGAAACAGAAGAAAACAATAGAATGGGAAAGACTAAAGATCTCTTGAAGAAAATCAGAGATACCAAGGGAATATTTCATGCAAAAATGACCAAAATAAAGGACAGACATGGTGTGTACCTAACAGAAGCAGAAGATATTAAGAAGAGGTGGCAAGAATACACAGAAGAACTATACAAAAAAGATCTTCATGACCCAGATAACCAGTGGAGTGATCACTCACCTAGAGCCAGACATCCTGGAATGGGAAGTCAAGTGGGCCTTAGGAAGCATCACTATGAACAAAGCTAGTAGAGGTGATGGAATTCTAGTTGAGCTATTTCAAATCTTGAAAGATGATGCTGTGAAACTGCTGCACTCAATACGCCAGCAAATTTGGAAAACTCAGCAGTGGCCACAGGACTGGAAATTGTCAATTTTCATTCCAATCACGAAGAAAGGCAAGGCCAAAGAATGCTCAAATGACTGCACAATTGCTCTCATCTCATACACTAGCAGAATAATGTTCAAAATTCTCCAAGCCAGGCTTCAACAGTATGTGAACCATGAACTTCCAGATATTCAAGCTAGATTTAGAAAAGGCAGAGGAACCAGAGATCAAGTTGCCAACATCCGTTGGATAGTCAAAAAAGCAAGAGAGATCCAGAACAACATATACTTCTGCTTTACTGACTATGCCAAAGCCTTTGACTCTGTTGATCACAACAAACTCTGGAAAATTCTTAAAGAGATGGGAATACCAGCCCCCCTGACCTGCCTCACTGTATGCAGGTCAGGAAGCAACAGTTAGAACTGGACATGGAACAGACTGGTTCCAAATAGGAAAAGAAGTGCGTCAAGGCTATATATTGTCACCCTGCTTATTTAACTTATATGCAGAGTACATAATGAGAAACACTGGGCTGGTTGAAGCACAGGCTGAAATCAAGACTGCCAGAAGAAATATCAATAACCTCAGATATACAGATAACACCATCCTGATGGCAGAAAGTGAAGAACAACTAAAGAGCCTCTTGATGAAAAATGAAAGGAGAGTGAAAAGTTGGCTTAAAACTCGACATTCGGAAAACTAAGATCATGGCATCCAGTCCCATCACTTTATGGGAAATAGATGGGGAAACAGTGGAAACAGTGAGAGACTATTTTTTCGGGGGGGGGCTCCAAAATCACTGCGGATGGTGACTACAGCCATGAAATTAAAAGACACTTACTCCTTGGAAGGAAAGTTATGACCAACTTGGATAGCATATTAAAAAGTAGAAAAAAAAAAAGTAGAGACATCATTTTCCCAACAAAGTTTCATCTAGTCAAAGCTATGGTTTTACCAGTAGTCATATATGGATGTGAGAGTTGGACTATAAAGAAATTTGAGCGCCGAAGAATTGATGCTTCTGAACTGTGGTGTTGGATAAGACTCTTGAGAGTCCCTCGACTGCAAGGAGATCCAACCAGTCCATCCTAAAGAAAATAAGTCCTGAATATTCATTGGAAGGACTAATGTTGAAGCTGAAACTCCAATAATTTGGCCACCTGATGCAAAGAACTGACTCATTTGAAAAGACCCTGTTGCTAGGAATGACTCAAGGTGGGAGGAGAAGGGGGCGACAGAGGATGAGATGGTTGGATGGCATCACCGACGCAATGGACGTGAGTTTGAGTAAACTCCAGGAGTTGGTGATAATAGGGAGGCCTGGCATGCTGCAGTCCATGGGGTCGCAAAGAGTTGGACATGACTGAGCAACTGAACTGAACTGAAGTTTTTGTTTTGTTTCTGTCTTCTTTTATCTGCCAAGAATTTTGTATCATTCTCTATCCTTACTGTTTACCACCTGCACTGAGAGCAATTATATTCTATTTCTGCCATAAAAGTTTCAATATTTCAAAACCAAAGTGAAAGTGGAAAACCACTGTAAGTCAAAACTATCAAGAGGATTAAAGCATGCGTAACAATAGAAAGTCAAGGAAAACAGATGAAAACAGGCTACTGCCTTCAGGTTTTAGATAACCATCTCAGATATAAGGCTTTGCTACAACAACAAAAAATAAAGGTGCAAGTTATTACTAGGTGAATGTAGATGATCGTTAAGCTGCCTGCCTCTCCTTATTCTAGGTTCACAGTTATCTGCTCTTGGAATCTCTCTTTACTATGGTAATCACAACTCATATATGACACAGTAACATGGAAATCTAAGTAAGATGCTTGTACAAAGTGATATTTTTAAATCTGTCTTGAACAGCCTCTGGGTATTACAATACAGCCATCAATATCATCTTTGCTTGAATACTAGATGTATAAGAAACTTCCTTTCAGGTCTGTTTCAAAAGCAAGGTGGCAATGAGACATTTTGTATAACGAGCAGGATGGTGAGATGGAAATGAGTGAGGTGGAAAGGGGCATTTCACACCTGTGAGGAAAAGATAGCCCAAGTCCAGGTGTATTAAAGTGTTTCTCCTAGCCTGAAAATGGCTGGTATTTTGGATCATAATGCTTCATGAAGCAGGAGATGAAGATGGAAATCTGTGAGGGGAGCTTTGGAGACAATGTGGCTGGAAAGAGACTTAGGGACAGATTGCAAGTGGATTCGATGGCTTCAGCTATTAAGCTGGTGGCTGTGTAAATACCAGAACAACACTTGCCTGGTGAATGAATGAATCATCAATAACATTTCATCTGTGGAGATCTGGTGATACCATGTAGGAACCAGAGCATTTGCTGCTTGGTACCAGATCTTGTCTAAGAATATACTGAAACCATGATTTGTATAGCTCCAAACAGGAAGACAGGAATGTTGGGGGTTCCTTTGCAAAAAATACTGCAGAAGTTAATGCATAAGAAATTCTACAGCATGATATTTCAGACTTCCCTTTAGGGAATTTGAAACAATCTGGGTGTTAGTAACTATAGGAATGGATTGTGAGCTTCTTTAATAAACTAAAGCTTAAAAGTTTGGTTAAAAAACAGTGTTTTCTTGAAAAGTAGATTTTAGCATTACATTTTCATATCATCAATAATTTAACAAATATCTGGGGCCTTTACTAGGTATTAGGTATTGTTCAAGATGTTCAAATTCAACAGCAAAAAATAAAGTCATAGTATTTAACTGAGGTTAAAGTGAGCCTGGAATGACAGATGTATCAGACTATTAATTATAATAAATTTTGATAAATGGATGGTGTAATGCCAATCAACAATATAAAATCACCTGATGTTTAAGGGTGGCAGGGACAAACTTCTAAGGAAGTAACATTTAATCATTATTCATTGCCCTCTGGAAAAGAGAGAAGGAGGCTAGCATAGAAGAGAGATGTATTTCAGAAGAAAGAGAAACTACTGCAAAGATCAAAAATAATCAGTATTGACAAGGTGTGGAGGAATTGGAACACTTCTGTCCTGCTGCTGGAAATGTAAAATGGTTCTCTGTCTTTAGAAAAATGCCTGGCAGTTTCTTAAAAGGTGAAATAGTGTTACCACATGACTCAGCAGTTCCACTGAAAATTATCATTCATGAGAACTGAAAATATATGTCGACACATAATCTTGGGCACCAATGTTCACAGCAGCACTGTTCATAACTAAAAAGTGGGAACAATCTAGAAGTTCATCAATTGATAATCAGATAAATGAAAGTGCTTAATATCCATGCAATGGATATTTTGTCAACAAAAAGAAATGGACTATTCATTTGTGCTACCACATAGATGAATACTGAAACTATTATGTTAAATGAAACATAAGAGTCAGTCAGTTCACTCAGTCATGTCCAACTCTTTGCGACCCCATGGACTGCAGCACACCAGGCCTGCCTGTCCATCACCAACTCCCAGAGTTTACCCAAACTCATGTCCATTGAATCGGTGATACCATCTAACCATCTCACCATCTCATCCTCTGTCGTCCCCTTCTCCTCCTGCCTCCAATCTTTCCAAAACTCAGTCTTTTCCAATGAGTCAGTTCTTCGCATCAGGTGGCCAAAGTATTAGAGTTTCAGCTTCAACATCAGTCCTTCCAATGAACACCCAGGACTGATCTCCTTTAGGATGGACTGGTTGGATATCCTTGCAGTCCAAGGGACTCTCAAGCGTCTTCTCCAGCACCACAGATCAAAATCATCAGTTCTTCGGTGCTCAGCTTTCTTTATGATTCAACTCTCACATCCATACATGACCACTAGAAAAACCATAGCCTTGACTATGGACGTTTGTTGACAAAGTAATGTCTCTGCTTTTTAATATGCTGTCTAGGTTGGTCATAACTTTCCTTCCAAGGAGCAAGTGTCTTTAAAATGAAAAGACACAAACACAAATCATAACTGTATGAGTCCATGTATGGCAGGTCCACAGTAGACAAATCTAACTAGTGGGTGTTTTTGGCTTGGATTTTTTATTTTTTTGGTGTGCTACATGGTTTGCAGGATCTCAGTTCCCCTACCGGGGGTTGAACCTGGGCGCTGGCAGTGAAAGTGGTGAGTCCTCACCACTGGTCTGACAGGAAATTCCCAATGAAGATGTTCTTAATGTGACTGTCTTAATGACTGCACAATTCTGTGAATATACTAAAAGTAATTGAATTGTACAATTTAAATGGGTGAATTGTATGCTATGTGAGTAATGCCTCAAAAAAACACTGAGGCTACTGCAAAGCTTAGGGTGCAGGTTAAAAAACATTAATCTCTTAAGAAACAGTAATCCTTCAAGAAAAATCCGGTATACTTAAGTGTGGACTATGTGGAGAAGAATGCTAAGTGGTTACACTAGAGATGATGTAAGCAAGGGTTAGATATTTCTAGACTTACAAGACATGTTAAGAACCTAGGCTGGTATTAAAGAAAATAGATTAGAGAAAAATAAGACAAGAGGCAAAGAGATCATTAAAATCCTATAGTAGCAATCCAGGAAAATGGTAGGGAACTGGTCTGATGTATTGGCAGTGGAGACAGAAAGAAATGAGTGGTTTAGAGAACAATTTAGTATCAGATACAGTGAAGCTTGTTCATACCTTAGAAGGCACGGTGACAAATTCACAGGGACAGACTGTGCTTTGGATGCTGGAGTGGCTAGTTAGACAGATATTAATCTAATTCATAGAAATTAAAAAATTTAGAAGATTAAGGCTTTGTGAGGCTGGGTAAAAGGAAATTACAACTTTGCACATTAGTTCAGACACACATTAAATAGCCAAGTATTCAGGTGGAATGAGAAACATATGTTCTATGCAGAGCACATTGATTTGAAGCACATTAAACTTATAAAGTTGGGGGGAGGGCAAGGCAACCCACTCCAGTGTTCTTGCCTGGAGAATCCCCATGGACAGAGGAGTCTGATAGGCTACAATCCTTGGGGTCACAAAGAATCGGATATGACCAAATGACTAAGTACACACAAGCAGAAACTTATAAAGTACTTGTAAAAAGGGCTTCCTATATGATGCTAGTGATAAAGAACCTTCCTGCCAATGCAGGAGATGTAAAAGACCTGGGTTTGATCCCTGGATAGGGAAGATCCCCTGGAGAAGGGAAAGGCAACCCACTCCAGTATTCTTGTCTGGAAAATTCACCAACAGAGGAGCCTAGTGGGCTACATTCCATGGGGTCACAAAGAGTCGGACATGACTGAAGCAACTTAGCCCACACTTATTAAAAAAAAAATCATGTTTTTGCAATTTCACTTTTCACAAGAACAAATGTATTAAAGCTTTCTTTTATATTTCTCAACATCATTTTGTATTTTTTTTTATTAAATTTTCTTTATTGTGTTGGTTTTGCCATACAATGACATGAAACCGCCATGGGTTTACATACGCTCCCCCTCCAGAACCCTCCTCCCTCCTCCCTCCCGATTCCTTCCCCCTGGAACATCTCAGTGCACCAGCCCCAAGCATCAATCCTGGGCTGGCGATTGATTTCACATATGATAATTAACATGTTTCAATGCCATTCTCCCATATCATCCCACCCTTGCCCTCTTCCACAGAGTCCACGAGTCTGTTCTATACATCTGCGTTCCTTTTGCTGTCTCGCATGCAGGGTTCTCGTTACCGTCTTTCTAAATTCCATATATATGCGTTAGTATACTGTATTGTTGTTTTTCCTTCTGGCTTACTTCACTCTGGATAATGGGCTCCAGTTTCGTCCATCTGAGTAGAACTGATTCAAATGAATTTTTTTTTAATGCTGAGTAATATTCCATTGTGTATATGTACCACAGCTTTCTTATCCATTCGTCAGTTGATGGGCATCTAGGTTGCTTCCATGTCCTGGCTATTGTAAACAATGCGGCGATGAACATTGGGGTACACGTGGCCTTTCAATTCTGGTTTCCTCGGTGTATATGCCCAGCAGTGGGATTGCCGGGTCATATGGCAGGTCTATTTGCAGTTTTTTAAGGAATCTCCACACTGTTTTCCATAGTGGCTGTACTAGTTTGCATTCCCACCAACAGTGTAAGAGGGTTCCCTTTTCTCCACATCCTCTCCAGCATTTATTGCTTGTAGATTTTTGGATTTTGTATTATTCTTTACAAATAAGTCATATAATCAGTCAAACTTTTTCTTCTAGCTTGAAACTTCCAAAATTAATTTTGTTGGATACACAATGCTTGGTAAATCACATCATAAATTAATATCAACATATACAAAGTAGAGGCTTTCCAGGTGGTGCTAGTGGTAAAGAACTCGCCTGCCAACACAGCAGACATAAGAGACATGGGTTCGATCTCTGGGTCAGGAAGATCCCCTGGAGGAAAAGCATAGCAACCTACCTACTTCAGTAATCTTGCCTAGAGAATCTCATGGACAGAGGAGTGTGGCAGGCTATAGTCCATAGGGTTGCAAAGAGTCAGACATGACTGAAGTCACTTAGCAGGCATGCATACAAAGTAGGCAGAAGTAAATATTCGATATTTGATATCCACATTCATTTTAATACTGTTTGTTTTCCTATAAATCTAACATATATCTATCAAGATTTTTAGTCATCTAAAATAATATAAGAACTTTATGTCCACTGAACTAAAATATTGAGTGTAAAATTCTAGTAAGGCATATTAATAAATTTTTTTCTTATGAAGATCTTGGTTAATTTTATTAGTAACAAAATAACAGTGGGAAAATTTTTTCCATGTTTAGATTTAAATCAGTATGTTGTAACTAATCTCTGAGTGCATTTGATATTAAAGTATTGATTCTACTTTCTTGATAGGTATGGATAACCAAATGCAATACTGTATTTTAAAAAAGAAAGAGTCTTTGAATAAAGATAAAATTTTAATAATGGGGTCTTTCTATTAGATGATTGACATTCAAGTAAAACTATACAAAAATTATATTTTAAAACCATCGTTAATTACATTAGATGATAGTGATTTTCTAAAAAGAAGACAACAAAAACTTAGTGCCAAAAAATACAGACTGTTATATACAGAATTGATAAATAACAAGATCCTACAGGGAACTATATTCAATATCCTGTGATAAATTTATAATGGAAAAGATTATATGTATAACTGAATTACTCTGCTGTACAGTAGAAATTAACACATTGTAAATCAACTATACATCAATAAAACAAATTAAAAATAATTGTCTTTTAAGGTTTTCTAATTTTTTAATTATCATAAGCACATTTACACATATTTTATCTTACATTTAATTTGGTAGGGGTGTTGCTTGTTTAGCTGCTGGATTTTAGATCCATTATGCAATAGTGTTGAAGTAGGTAATTCACTAAACATCTGAGAACATTTGGAAAACATAGATACAGTGCAAAAATCATCTGCCTGGAGTCATGGAAAAGCCTAACAAGGTAGTAAAATATTATGTGATTAAGATTCATGGAAAAAAGAAAACCTAGAGAGATAAGTTTGACACTTTGGGGTCTTTTTCCTGTATGAATTTCAAGTCTGGCTTTTCTCAAATACTAAGTAGCATTTTTCATACATTTAAGGATCCATAGGGTAGAAGCAGAATCTAAGACACTAACGGAGGAGATGCTTGATAAGCCAGTCTTACACTTAGGATGCAGAAGGCATATACCCAATAGTAAGGGGTAAGGGTGAGCTAGAAATAAGTGAATCCTAGCTTCTATATGTCTCAAACCCAGAAGCTGAATTAAGACCATCTGAAATTACCAGCCTTTTGGCTTCAAATTAGAAGAAAAATAAATCCTCCCTAGGGGTAGAAAATAGCATCTTAACTCTCAAATTATCTTGACAATTTTTGATATAAACTTACCATAACTCAATTAAAAAATAACTAGACACTTGAAAAGATAATAATGGATCAATAAATAGCAGAAAAAAGTCAATAGAAATAAACCAAAAAATGACACAGAATATTAAGACACTGGACACAAACTTTTATAATTATTTTCAACATGCTCCAAAAGATAAAAACTACAAGGGCAGAAAATTGAAAATTACGAACATCAAATGAAAATTCTAGGGCTAAAAGAAAAATTGAAAAGAGTGAACATTCATGAGTAGATTTAACAGCAGATTAAACACAGATGAAGGCAAAATTATTAACCTGAAAGCTGAATCAGAAGAATGTATCCAGATTGAAAATTGAAGAGACAAAAATAATGGGAGAGAAAGGATGAGAGTAAAGAATATAGTAACATGCTCTAATGTTTATTTGAAATACAAGAAGGAGGGGACAGAGCAAACAGAAGAGAGAAAATTTTTGAAGTTATAACAACTGAGAATTTTCCAAATCTAAGTAAAGTTGATAATTCTGCATATCACAGACCAGAATCATTTAAAAAGTCAACCTAATTTTGTCATACCAGAACTGCTGAAAGTCAAAGACAAAGAAAAAAAATCTAAAAAAAAATTGAAGTTAAAAAAAGTAAACACCCACATATCCTTCAGTAAAGCACCACACTGGTACCTAATTACTAAACAGAAATAAGGTAAGGTAAACTAGAGGTTAAAGAGGAGCAATATTCTCAAAGTCTTAAAGTAAATAAGTGTACATGACAAGCTATACTCAGGAAAAAGATCTATTAAGAATAAAAAAGGAATACAAATATATTTGGGCAAACAAAAACTGAGACAAACCAACAATTCAATGTAATACAAAAACTAATAAATATTCTCCAGAGAAATGAAAATTGACCTCAAATACATATTTCATAAAAAGTAACTCAAAAAGGATCACAGAATTAAATATTAAATGCCAGATAATTAAAGCCTAAAAGATAACACAGGGAAAGTACATGATCTTAAGACAGGCTATGACTTTCAGGTAGAACTGAAGGCATAATCCATGAAAGAAATAATTAAGTTGGACTTCATTAAAATGTAAAATTTCTGTTCTCAAGGCATTTGTCAAAGAATGAGAAAAAAAGGCACTGATTGAGAGGAAATGTTTGCAAAAAGGTATATCTTATAAAAAATTGTTACCCAAAACATGCAAATAACTCACAAAACTCAATAAAAAGTGAACAATCCAATTCAAAAATGAGCAAAGGTTCTCAACAGACAACTCACCAAATAGATAGAGATGACAAATAAGCATATGGAAAGATGTTCTACATCTTATGTCATCAAGGAATTGCAAAGTACAGCAATGAGATACTACTACACATGTATTGTAATCTCAGTCGCTCAGTCATGTCTGACTCTTTGGGGCCCCATGGACTGTAGACCACCAGGCTCTGCTGCCCATGGAATTTTCCAGGCAAAAGTACTAGATTTGGGTGCCATTTCCTACACCAGGGAAGTCTTCCAGACCCGGAGATTAAACCCGTGTTTCTTGCATCTCCTTCACTGGCAGCAGATTCTTTACCACTATCATCACCTGACAAATTTTATTCTCTTGGGCTCCAAAATCACTGAAGACAGTGACTGAAGCCATGAAATTAAAAGATGCTTGCTCCTTGGAAGAAAATCTGTGATAAACCTAGACAACATATTAAAAAGCAGAGACATTACTTTGCAAACAAAGGTCTGTCTAGTCAAAGCTATGGTTTTTCCAGTAGTCATGTATGGGTGTGAGAGTTGAACCATAAAGAAAGCTGAGTGCAGAAGAATTGATGCTTTTGAACTGTGGTGTTAGAGAAGACTCTTGAGAGTCCCTTAGACTGCAAGGAGATCCAACCAGTCAATCCTAAAGGAAATCAGTCCTGAATATTTATTGGAAGGACTGATGCTGAAGCTGAAACTCCAAAACTATGGCCACCTGATATGAAGAACTGAATCACTGGAAAAGACCCTGATGCTGGGAAAGATTGAAGGTGGGAGGAGAAGGGGGACAGAGGATGAGATGGTTGGAGGGCATCACCGACTCAATGGACATGAGTTTGAGTAAACTCTGGGAGCTGGTGATGGACAGGGAGGCCTGGTGTGTTGCAGTCCATGGGGCTGCAAAAAGTCAGACACAACTGAGCGACTGAACTGAACTGAACTGAGTGCCACCTGGGAAGCCCACTACACTATAAATGCTAAAATCCAAAACACTGTTTACACTGAAAGCTAGTGAGGATGAGGAGGAGGAGAACCATCATTCATCTTTGGTGAGAATGAAAATGGTACTGCACTAGGGAAGACAGAGTTTACCATTATCTTACAAAACTAAACATACTGTGACCTAGTAGTCAGCAATCACGTTCCACATAAAAACCTATATACAGATGTTTACAGGACAATAAACAAATGGATAAATAAACTATGGTATGTCTGGACAATGAAATTTTATTTAGTACTAAAAAGAAATGAACTGTCACACTACAGATATGCTGCTGCTGCTAAGTTGTGTCAGTCGTGTCCGACTCTGTGCGACCCCATAGACGGCAGCCCACCAGGCTCCCCCATCCCTGGGATTCTCCAGGCAAGAACACTGGAGTGGGTTGCCATTTCCTTCTCCAATGCATGGAAGTGAAAACTGAAAGTGAAGACACTCAGTCATGTCTGACCCTTCAAGACCCCATGGACTGTAGCCTACTAGGCTCCTCCACCCATGGGATCTTCCAGGCAAGAGTACTGGAGTGGGTTGCCATTGCCTTCTCCACTACACATATGGAGGAATCTTAAATTCATATGGCCAAGTGGAGGAACCCATTTGAAAAGCCTACATATAGTGTGATTCCGACTATATGACATCCCAGAAGACACAAAACTATGGAGGCAGTAAAGGTCAGGGATTCGTAGGAAGGTGGAGCACAGGGAATTTTTAGGACAGTTAGATTATTCTGTATGATTCTATAGAGAATCATAGAATCTATCTATAGAGAATCTATCATATATTTGTCAAAACCCACAGAACATTCAACATCAAGAGTTATCCCTAATGTAAACTATTGACTTCAGGTGATAATGCATCTTTCTCAGATCATCCACTGTAACAAATGTACGGGTGTGGGAGACAAACGCGGAGGGTGTGCAGGGATGGGAGGGGGGCATGGGACCTCTCAGTACTCACTGCTCAGTGTTGCTCTGACCTAAAACTGCTCTAGAAAGCAACGTCTTGTTTTTTAAAATACTTTTTAAAATAATCAGAGAAAGCCAGTCATCAACTGGCTCTGAGACATAGAAAGTACATAACAATTTGAATAGAGCACATTATACATAAGTCGTAACGAACAGCTGTTGAATTGTTGTCTCATTCAACAGCAATGAGAATTTGGCTAAGAAGAAGAAAAAAGAAGCTTTACAAAGATATAGTAGATATAAGGAGCAGCGACTATACAGGGACAAGTAAGAGACCTTTCTCCCCATACCGAGATCAAAGGCTCACAAGAGAGGGTGTGACTTTGGCTCCCTGGGTAGTCAAGTTGTGGCTTAGTGCTGGTGGAACTGGCTAGAAATCTACCACCATGAATACTGGGGAAAGCTGTCCAGAGGAAGGTGTCACAGCTAAGCTACCGGAGGGGAAGGGGTAGTCCTTAGCGAGAAGGTGCTCCTCAATAGCACTTCACTATGACATCACCCTCTGGGGTGCTGGGGAGCTCTGAGGGCTGGGGGAGGTGGTACAGGGGAGAAGCTCTGCTCACTGCAGGAGCCGAGCACTGGAGATCAGCAGCAGGCAAACGCTGGTAATAGGGCACCTTGTGACCAGGAAGAGAACGCTGTCTGTTCCTCACTGTCTGCCCTGCACCCTCTGCTGACAAAACTGAGCATCCCCTCAGCCTGCAAAGCCACATTAACAAAGTCCACCTCTCTGGCCACAGAAGAGGAAGAGATGTGTAGATTTGAAGCTGTGAGGCAAGGAATTGATCACTGACACCAGCAGAGATATTTGTAGGAATGAAAAGCAAAGTGGTAAATCAGTGAGCAAATAAAACTCAATACTGACCATCCAGACTAAAATCATTATTAACTTTAGGCTTTAAAAACAGAATGAAAATAACATGACTATAGTAGCATAGGTTCTACTGGATATGAAATATGATTCAAGTAGCCTATTCACTATTAAAATGGTAAATAAATATGTAATAACTACAGTAATGGAAGGGGAAAACAAAATTGCTAAAAATACAGAATTCAAAGAAAAAGCTGAAAGAAAAATATTCTAAACAGAAAATACAAATAGAAAAAATAGTAACATTGAAAATTTACAATCAAATACATCAATCATTATACTAAATGTAAACAAATGAAAACAAATTAAATATTGCAATTAAGAATGCTAGATTGAAACTTTTAAAAATAAATACATGCTGCTTTTGAGAGATACATCTTAAACGTAAAGTAGAGAAAGGTAAAGTGTAAAAGTGTAAAAAAAAAAATAACAAAAACTGACCAAAAGAAAGATGGAGTAATAGTTCATAATACAGATTTCAAAGAAAAATGGAATACAGAGAGATATTTTATAATGGTGGGTGAGAGTTTTAATTCACCAATACATTATAAAATCTAACCTCTTATGCTTCTTATTAACAGCAAGGAGATCAAACCAGTGAGTCCTCAAGGAAATCAACCCTGAATATTCACTGGAAGGACTAATGCTGAAGCTGAAGCTCCAATACTTTGGCCACCTGAGGCAAAGAGCTATCTCGTTGGAAAAGACTCTGATGCAGGGAAAGATTGAAGGCAAGAAAAGAGGTGGGTGACAGAGGATGAGATGCTTGGATGGCATCACTGACTCAATGGACATGAGTTTGAGCAAACTCTGGGACATAGAGAAGGACAGGGAAGCCTGGAGTGCTGCAGTTCATGGGGTCTCAAAGAGTTGGACACACAACAACTTCGCTTCAGGAAAAAAAAATAGTAACTGAATAAAAGAGCTACAGATAAAATACAAAGTAAAATATAGTAATAAAATTCCCAAATAAGGATTAATTATTATTTATGAGAACATTTGGGCTTCCCTGGTGGCTCAGATGGTAAAGAATATGGCTGCAATGCCGGAGAGCTGGGTTTGATCCCTGGGTCAGGAAGATCCTCTGGAAGGGAATGGCAACCCACTCCAGTATTCTTGCCTGGAGAATTCCATGGACAGAGGAGTCTGGTGGGCTATAGTCTATGGGGTTTCAACAAGTCAAACATGACTGAGCGACTAACGTTTTTTTAAATGACAATATTCAGGGATGTTTTTGATACAATTTCAGTGTACAAAAATAAATTTTTCTATTTACTAGAATCAATTATTAGGAGCATAAAATTTCAAAGTGTAGTTTAATAACACATCAGTATATAAATCAATTGAAAAAAGTTCAGGACTTATACACTGGAGATGATAAAACACAGCAATGACAAATTGAAATATCTTAAAAAGAGACATCATATTTATGGATTATAAAATTCACTATTCTGAAACTATAGTTCTTCCCAAAAGTAGTCCAAAGGTTAAAAAACACAACTGAAGTCCTAGAAAAATATCTTTATGATAATTAACAAGGAGGGAAAGATAAGGAGCCAAAAGCCAAGATACTCTGAAATAAAACAGGTTAGGTGGAAAACATCTATCAGATATTAACTTATTATAAAGGTATAATAAACAAAATACCATGGTATTAACACAGAGACAAGTAGTCCAAAGTTACAGACTAAAAAGACATAGGGCTTTTTGTTGAATATCCATTTTTACAAAAAATGAAATCCAATATTTAACTATAAACAAAATTCAATTCCAGGTTCATTTTAGATCTAAATGTGACAGGTAAAAATAAGAAAGTTCCTAGACATAATATCCTCATGGCCTTTGGATTGGAGAATATACTTAAAGCATGACAATAATCAAAATAAACACTAACATATTCAGTTCAGCTCAGTCACTCAGTCGTGTCCGCTTCTTTGCGACCCCATGGACTGCAGCATGCCAGGCCTCCCTGTCCATCAACAACTCCTGGAGTCCGCTTTGGCTAGTGGGGGGTGGGGCGTCCGGCCGCCGCTTCCCTGTGCCTTCCAGCCAGAGATGCAGCTTGCAGGGCTTAATTATTAATCTGCTTTTACTCCTGGCTATCTTGCTCTCCAAGATTCACCGCAAATCCGCCCGAGAGAATGCTCCCTGGTATTCGGAAACCTTTCTCCTCTTTTTTTTTTTTTCCTCTTTATTCCAGACTCCCCTTCTGGGATGGATCCCCGCCCCCAACTCTGTCTCTCCCTTTACTTTTTTCCCTCTCTTTTTTCTTTTGTCCTACCTCCTCTCGTCGGCAATGGGCCGTCCCTTCAGATGCCCGATGTCCTCTGCCAGCATTTAGATCCTGTTTTATGGAGTTTGCGCGGTCTTTAAAAGTTCTTTAGGTGTATTTATTGGGGAGAGAGTGGTCTCCGCGTCCTATTCCTCCGCCATCTTAGTTCCCCTCCATAAAAAGAATGAAATAGTGTCATTTGCAGCAACATGGATGGACCTAGAGATTATCATACTAAGTGAAGCAAGCCAGGGAAAGATAATTTCATATGATATCACTCATATTGGAATCTAACTATTCTGAATGATACAAATGAACTTATTTACAAAGCAGAAACAGACTTACAGATATTGAAAACAAACTTATGGTTACCAAAGGGGAAATGTGGTAAGGGTTATATATCAGGGAGTTGGGATGAAACAAATACACACTACTATACATGAAATAGATAACCAACAATGACATACTGTGTAGCACAGGGAACTCGACTCAATACTCTGTGATGACATATACAAGAAAAGAATCCAAAAAGGAATGGATATATGTTCAACAATCAGTTTGCTGTATACCTGAAACAAACACAACATAGTAGATCAAATACACTCCAATAAAATCTTTAAAAAATAAAAAACAGCCTGATGAGCTTAGAAGAAGACCCCAAGCCTTGGATGACATTACAACCAGATGACACTCTGACTACAGCCTCGGAGCCGCTGGGTGGCTAACCAGTGCCTGAACTCCTGATTCATGGAAACAGAAGAATATGTTGTGCTGTTTTAAACTACTAAGCTGGGGGGGAGGGAGGCGGGAGGGGGGTTCCGGAGGGGAAGCATATGTAAACCCATGGTGATATCATGACATTGTATGGCAAAAACAATAAAAAAAAATAAACTACTAAAAAAAAAAAAAAACTCCTGGAGTTTACCCAAACTCATCTCCATCAAGTCAGTGATGCCATCCAACCATCTCATCCTCTGCCTTCCCCTTCTCCTCCTGCCTTCAATCTTTCCCAGCATCTGAGTCTTTTCCAATGAATCAGCTCTTCACATCAGGTAGCCAAATTATTGGAGTTTCAACTTCAGCATCAGTCCTTCCAATGAACATTCAGGACTGATCTCCTTTAGGCTGGATTGGTTGGATCTCCTTGTAGTCCAAAGGACTCTCAAGAGTCTTCT
Source organism: Antilocapra americana (assembly GCA_007570785.1). Taxonomy (NCBI): domain Eukaryota; kingdom Metazoa; phylum Chordata; class Mammalia; order Artiodactyla; family Antilocapridae; genus Antilocapra; species Antilocapra americana. Next base: position 2,802,426 of record ML660211.1, on the reverse strand, counting down.
CCAACACCACAGTTCAAAAGCATCAATCCTTAGGCACTCAGCTTTCTTTATAGTCCAACTCTCACATTTACACATGACTACTGGAAAAACCATAGCCTTGACTAGATGGACCTTTGTTGGCAAAGTAATGTCTGTGCTTTTTAATGTGCTGTCTAGGTCGGTCATAACTTTCCTTCCAAGGAGTAAGTGTCTTAATTTCATGGCTGCAGTCACCATCTGCAGTGATTTTGGAGCCCCCCAAAAAAAGTCAGCCCCTGTTTCCCCATCTATTTACGTATTGGTGAAAATTGAAGTTCTGTTCATCCTAAGAACCTGTATGAGAGTGAAAAGGCAAGCCAAACTGTTGGGAAAAGACTTTTGATACATAAAGTCTAATATGTCCACATACAGAATACACTTTTAAAAAAAGTCTATCCCCCAATATGACTAAAAACCCAATACAAGGAAAAAAAAAAAAACCCAAACAGAAAGACAAGCATCATGAAGATACAAACATGAAACATGGTACCCAAAATGGCCAGTAAACATATAAGAAAAGTTTGAAGCCATCTGTCATCATAAAATGCAAATTAAAAATACAATGGCATATACATGTATGCATTCACCTGAAATATGGCCAAAAATACTCAATAAATTTTGTAGGTAAAGAGCAATGGAAAACTTGATATAGTGTTGGTAAAAGCATAACCATTTATTTGTAGTCTTTTAACACTGAAACAGAAGTGTCAAATGAACAGAGAAGCACCATTTCAGAAAGAAATTTCCATGCAACAATCGATCTGGCTTATCAAATGCTGGTTCATTTCAGCCAGGTCAGACCATTGGGGAATGGGGGTAAGCCTCCAGTGGTGGAACTCTAACTACAGTGTTTTATTTCAGACTGGCAGACAATATAATGACTACTATTGATGGTTAATGTGTTCCCTACTACCATGCCAAAGGGCTCTGATATAGGAATAGTTGACCCTGGTTTCTATCTCACTGATATTTTTTATTCTTTGTTTCCAGTGAATTTGAAGTTTTCTTTCTTTTTAAAAAATTATTATTATTACTATTTTATGTATTGAGCTTTCCCCCCCTTTTTCCAGATGAAGGTGCTTGAAGAACAAGATTGGTGGCAAATATATCACATCTTCTGATAACCTGACCCTATTTGGATAACTTAGCTCAAATACCATCACTAACTTGAATATCTTTGTCACTGGCAGTGTTAAATATCAAGACTACAGCAATTATGTTAGAAGGTATAATTTATATATTTAGCTTTGGTAAATAAGCCATAAGTTCCTAAATTCAAATTAATCAAAAAGATAGCCTTGTTTGATATTTAACTGCCATTTGTCATTTATAACTTTTAAAATGTTATTTATTGTTTCTAAAACACATTTTCTTTCCTCCATACTTTTTCAATCTTTACCTTTTACTATCTTCCAAGATGGCATTGGCTTATTCTAAAGAACTTTGAGACTGATTGGTCAACTTGCCACTCTAATGGCAGAAAGTGAAGAGGAACTAGAACGTTTTGATGAGGGTGAAAGAGGAGAGTGAAAAAGCTGTCTTAAAACTTAATACTCAAAAAACTAAGATCATGGCACCTGGTCCTATCACTTCATGACAAATAGATAAGGAAAAGGTGGAAACAGTCAGAGTTTTTAATTTTCTTGGACTGTAAAATCACTGCCAACAGTGACTTCCACCATGAAATTAAAAGACACTTGCTTCTTGGAAGGAAAGCTATGACAAACCTGATACTGCTATGTTAAAAAGCAGACATCCCTTTGCTGACAAAGGTCTGTGTAGTGAAAATGATGGTTTCTCCAGTCGTCATATACAGATGTGAGAACTGCATCATAAAGAAAGCTGAGTGCCAAAGAATTGATGCTTTTGAATTGTGGTGCTGGAGAAGATTCTTAAGAGTCCCTTGGACAGTGAGAAGATCAAACCAGTGAATCCTAAAGGAAATCAACCTTGAATAGTCACTGAAAGGACTGATGCTGAAGCTGAAGCTCCAAAGCTTTGGCCACCAAATGGGAAGAGCTGACTCACTGGAAAAGATCCTGATACTGGGAAAGTTTGAGGGCAGGAGGAGAAGAGGGTGACAGGATGCTGCTGCGGCTGCTGCCAAGCTGGTTCAGTTGTGTCCAACTCTGTGCGACCCCATAGATGGCAGCCCTGTCCCTGGGATTCTCCAGGCGAGAACACTGGAGTGGGTTGCCATTTCCTTCTCCAACGCATGAAAGTGAAAAGTGAAAGTGAAGTCCCTCAGTCGTGTTCAACTCTTAGCGACCCCATGAACTGCAGCCCACCAGGCTCCTCCGTCCATGGGATTTTCCAGGCAAGAGTTCTGGAGTGGGGTGTCATGTCCTTCTCCGGACAGAGGATGAGATGGTTGATTTTCATCACCAACTCGGTGGACATGAGTTTGAGCAAATTCCAGGAGATAGTGAAGGACAGGCAATCCTGGCATGCTTTGGTCCACAGGGTTGCAAAGAGTCAGATACAACTTGGTGACTGAAAAAAATAGGTCAATTTAGCGAAGAAATACAACCAAATGTTTGTATCCTGATGATAACCCATAGGTTTGCTCCAGGAGAATGTCTTCTTCCCTTTACCTTTCTTTCTTTCCATTTCTTTTTTGTTCATTTTAAATGTTGTTTTGTGTATTATACACTATTTGGAAAAAGTCATCCAATTGTCTTAACTTGGCCATAACTTAAAATATAAATTACTAAGTATATTTCAAAAATATGCATTTTATTATGTCTAATAATCCCCTGAAAACCATGAAAATATTACATGGACAGATAACATTTCTGCTTTCTAAGTTTCTCCAATATTGAAGACTGCAATTCTTCAAATATTACAAATATTATCCATTCTGAAATGTTAAGATGCTTATGTATTTGTATTTTTAAAAAAGCTCTAACCCCATCAAAATAATGGCTTTGCACACTAATTACTCTATTAGAAAAGTATAATTAACTAGTTCCATTTCATTTTAGATTATTTCTCTTTTGCTCAAGAAGCTGATCAAGTGGTATCTAACAGCATATGTTTCTTTTCACAGGTTAAAATAATTACTCCTTTGGGAACATTTTGTTAACTTCATTTATAGAGACCTAAATTCCATCCAAGCAAAAGAAAAAGATGTGTAAATGAAAAACTGAATTGGAAAAATAAGGAGGCAGATATCTTTCCATCTAATGGAAGCAGACTTTAAAATAAAAATACCATTTCATAAGTGTATTGAGCTTTCCATTTGGTACGATATGTATAGAACAAAATTCAGTTGTCAGATGAAGGAGAAAAGAATATGATGTATAGAAATAGTGGAGTCTTTGCCTGGTCCTCAAGGGACTGAAGCAAAGAGAAGAAAAATGTTCAGTGTCAAGCACCACAAATACAATGAGCAGCATTTAACACCTAGAATCAAGTAAGGGTGTATTTGGGGAATGTGAACAGCAGTGCTAGGACATAAAACACATGTTATAAAAGAGGCTAAACTGCTCGTAGGAGCTTCTCAAATGATTCAGAAAATTTCCCAAACCACCTGGATTGAATAAAAATTTTCTTTTTCTCATTCAGATATCCTTCAACATTTTTATTTTTATGAAGGCATATTTGCTTTTAATCTGATTTAGAGTTAAATAAATTATTTCTCGTGGTATAATTATTTTCCAAAAAAAATTTCCCAGATATAGCTATTAACTTCTCCCTAGTGGAAAGCTACATGTCAGTTCTCTGGTTGATTTTACTCTCCTTTTTCAATTTCAGAAACAGTGATCATATTCACAAATGCAAGAAGGAATTCGTTTGAAGCAGACTGTAATTTCTAAGGATGATGTAAGGGAAATAAATACTAAAGCCAAGCACGATAACATTTATTCCAACTGTTCTGACATTTTGTTTTGCATCAAGAAAGTAGAAAATCAAAACTTACATATTATTCTCATTTCACTCAATAAAAATAATTTAAGCTATTTATCTACTTGTTATTGTTACCAAAATAATCAGAGATATTAAAAAGTAAAATAAATTGTGAGGTTATTTTATAAGAGTAATTGTGTGATTAAGTAAAGCAGATGACATTATGATAAAAGAAAAACTGTAGATTCCCTTCATTGAAGGATCAAAAAAGTATCCATTATTTTAGGAAATAACTTTTAAACAAATTTCTGGAGAGCAAGATCTCTAAGCTTTGGACTGTACTTGACCAATAGCATGATGTTAGATGCTATATTATAAACTTATTATCCTGAAAGCAGAATTTAATGATTCAAGTAGAACAGGGAGGTTTATTTTAAACATTTCACTTCTTTTTCTTCCCTCTTTTATTCCCAGCATTTTTTTTTTTCTTTTTGAGATCACATGACTCATATCATTTTAGTCTTGGATACTCCAAATGACATGAATGAGAAAGCAATGAAAATGCAGCAACTTGGCATAATATCTTTAAATATGACTTTTGGTTTTTAGTCTGACATATAAAGAGCCTGAAAGTCATCAATTCCAGTCTCATAATAATACAAAAAAACACAGCAACTGAAGTCAACAACTATTCTTAGATCCATCAGAATTGAGGTCACAGGGCAAACTGCTGCCCCAAAACTAGACAGAGAGATGGATACAGACAATCAGAGCTTACCAGGAGCAGAAGCCCAGAAGCAGAAGTCCACAGCTGGAGCCAGTATCCCCTATGATGAAAAAGACATCTGTTTTTGGTCTTAGTTATAGAAGGTCTTATAGGTCTTCATAGAACTTTCAACTTCAGCTTCTTTGGTATTAGTGGTTGGGGCAGAGATTTGGATTACTGTACTATTTAATGGTTTGCCTTGGAAATGAATAGAGACCATTGTGCTATTCTTAAGATTGCATGCAAGTATTGCATTTCAGACTCTTTTGTTGATTTTGGGGGCTACTCTATTTCTTCTAACAGATTCTTGCCCACAGTAGTAGATATAATGGTCATCCGAATTAAATTTGCCCATTCCGGTCCATTTTTGTTCACTGATTCCTAAAATGTCCATGTTCACTCTTTCATCTTCCTGTTTTATCACTTCTAATTTATCTTGATTTATGGACCTAACGTTCCAGGTTCCTATGCAATATTGTTCTTTACAGCATTAGACTTCAGTTTCACCACGTGGCACATCCACAACTGGGCACTGTTTTTGCTTTGGCTCAGCCTCTTCATTCCTTCTGGAACTATTTCTCTGCTCTTCTCCAGTAGCAAATTGGGAACCTACAGACCTGAGCAGTTCATCTTTCAGTGTTGTATCTTTCTGTCTTTTTATACTGTTCGTGGAGTTCTCAAGATGAGAATGCTGAATTGGTTTGCCATTCCCCTCTCCAGTGTAGCGCGATTTTCAGAACTCTCCACAATGACCTCCCTGTCTCCGGTGGCCCTACATGGCATGGCTCATAATTTCATTGAGTTAGACAAGGTTGTGATCCATGTAATCAGTTTGGTTAGTTTTCTGTGATTGAGGTTTTCATTCTGTCTGCCCTCTGATGGATAAAGATAAGAGGCTTGTGGAAGCTTCCTGATGAGAGGGACTGGCTGTGGGGAACATTGGGTCTTGCTCTGGTAGGCAAGGTCATGCTCAGTAAATTTTTAACCCAATTTTCTGCTGATGGGTGTGGCTGCGTTCCCTCCCTGTAATTTGGCCTGAGGCAAAACTATGGTAGGGGTAACGGCAGTAATGGTGGTGATACCTCCTTCAAAAGGACTTAAGTCAGCATGCTGCAGCTCCCAGGACTGTTGTAGTCAAGCCCCTGACCCCACAGCAGCCCACTGTCGACCCACGCCTCCACAGAGACTTCTGGACACTCACAGGCAAGTCTAGCTCAGTCTCCTGTAGGGTCACCGCTCCTTTCTCCTAGGTCCTGGTGTGCACAAGATTTTGTTGTGCCCTTCAACATTCTGTTTTCCCAGTCCTGTGGAGGTTCTCTAATCAAGTCCCTTTGGCTTTTAATGTCAAATTCCCTGGAGGTTCTCAGTCCCTTTGCCGGATCCACAGGTTGGGAAATTTGTTTTGAGCCCTAGAACTTCTGCAACAGCGCGAGAACTTCTTTGGTATAGTTGTTCTCCAGCTTGCGGGTCATCTGTTGGGTGGCTCTGTAGTGGAGCTAATGGCAAACTCCTCCAAGAGAACTTATGCCACATGGCACACCTCTCAGCTTTGCTGCAGCCAGCGCCCCTGAACCTGCAGCAGCTCACTGCTGATCCACGCCTCTGCAGGAGACACTCAGAGGCCGGTCTGGCTCAGTCTCCTGTGGGTGTCAGTGATCCTTTCACTTGGCCCTCATGCACACAAGGTTTTGTTTGCAACCTTTTAATGTCTCTGGTGGGTCTGAGATTTGATTGTAAGTGCAATTGTGCCCCACCCTTGGATGCAGGCATCTTTTTTTGGTGAGATCCAACATTCTCCTGTTGATGGTTGTTCAGAAGCTAGTTGCAATTTTGATATTCTCACAGGAGAAAATGAATGCATGTCCATCTACTCTGTCATCTTAAGAATTAACTTAAGTAGAAGATTACAGCTGAAAAATTGCAAGTCTCAGATCTGAATTGAAAAAACTCTAGGGACACCCAGAAACAATAGGAAGGACACAAGATACAAGAGAAAAGTTTAGCCCCTGACACCAAGACTACAGCAAATCATATCAATAGCCAAACTCCTAGTAAGAAGAAAATGAGAACTTCATAGTAAAGGTCTGTCTTCAACAGTTTCTTTTACCTGAATACATCATGATTGGTTTAAACAAAATGTTACAAGACAAGCTAAAAGGTAAAAAAAAACAAAAACAAAAACTAACCCACATACTTAGATGTTCATAAATGTATAAATTTATAAATTTCTAGATTGACAAATCTGAATGTTCAAAATGGCAGATAATTTAGAATTATCAGACCAGAAGTTTAAAGTAACTATGAATTTAAAGAAACTCTATGCTAAGCATTCTAACAGAAAGAGTAGACTACATGCAAAAACAGAAAGGTAATAGAAACAAAATACTGGTATCTCCAAGGAAAGAATCAAATGGAAATATCAGAAATCAAAAATATTGTACCAGAAATGAAAAGTGTAGGTGAGGAGTTCATTAGTAAATGGACATAGCCAAGGAAAGAATCAATGAACTTGGGGATATGTCAGTAAGAACTTCCAAAATTTATATGTAAACAGGAAAAGAAAAATAGAACAAAAATATGGAATGGAATAAAAAACTGTAATGGTAATACTAGGAGAAGAAAATAAAAAAAGAAGAAATAATAACAGAGAACTTTTCAAAATTAATGACAGCCATTAAACCACAGATCCAGGAAACTCAGAGAACATCAAGTATAATAAATACTAAAAACTTACACCTAGGTATATCATATTCAAACTGCAAAAAATCAAAGACTAAGGGAAAGTCTTTATGAAGAACTGAGCCTTCTAGGATATTTACTATTTTTGAGAGAGCCCTGAAAAAAATAATTAAATATCAAACTTATAAGATATTTGACATATGAAGTACAAATCAGGTAACAAGGTATCATATGATCAAATATCCAATAGTAAAAAGTGCATTTGGAGAACATAGGCACAGAGGAAGGGAGTATATAGCTATGGTCTAATAAATTAGGTGAGGTGTTTCTTCTGAAGTATTTCTTCTGGCTGATGCATAGGAGTTAAGGGCTGGTCAGAAAGGTGGATATTCTAGGAGAGAGGACTGCCTGATGAATTTCCCAATCAACACATATGGATCTTGTTTCTGCTGTTTTACAAGGTACTTGCGAAGTTCAGTGCATCATAAAAATACACCATATATAGGCTCATTTTTTTTAGTAACTTAATATCTATTGGGAAAAATTGATAGCCATCATATAAAAAGAGCACATTATAGTTAGAGTCAGAAATCTGGGAATCTCTTAAATTGGCTGGAATTAGTCAGTTGTGTGGCTTGGGGAAATTATTTTCTATTAGTGAAAGTCTATTCCCTTGAAGAATAAAAATAATCACACATTTCTTGTGTGTATTTTGTGAGAATTAAATAAAGTATATTTGAAACTACCAGGCTCATATTAGTAGTTCAATGTATGCTTGTTGAATTTTTTGACTGGGGAATTACATAATTCAAGAGTTTAAGAGTAAGGCAAGGTAGTCCTTGGTGGTTCAGAAGGTAAAGAATCTGCTTGCAATGTGGGAGACCTGGGTTCAATCCCTGAGTTGGGAAGATCCCTGGAGAAGGGAATGGCAACCCACTCTAGTATTCTTGCCTGGAAAATTCCATGCAGAGAAGCATGGAGGGTTACAGTCCATGGGGTTCCAAAGAGTCTGACACCACTGACCAACTAACAATTTTACTTTTCAAGGTAGTCAGAGAGCTGATGTGAAAGGGGCATGTCCAAAAGATCTGAGTTTATATAAATGCCATATTACCACAAAATGCCCTTCATTGGGGAACATTTTCTTAAAATTTTTTTTAAAAGACACTTTAATTAGATTTTAGAGCATATATAGCAACAGTTCCCAACCATTTTGGCACCAGGACCTGGGTTTGTGGAAGCCACTTTTTCCACAGACCTAGGGTGGAGGGGGGATGGTTTCATGATGATTCAAGTGCATTATATTTATTGTGCACTTTATTTCTATTATTGGCTTTCTTGATGACTCAGTGGTAAAGAACCTGCCTACAATGCAGGAGATACAGCTTCAATCCCTGGGTTGGGAAGATCCCCTGGAGACGGAATTAGCAACCCCCTCCAGTCTTCTTGCCTGGGAAATCCCATGGACAAGGAGCCTGGTGGGCTACTGGTAGTCCATGGGGTTGCAAATAGTTGGACATGACTGAGCAACTAAACAACAACCATAATGCAGAATCAGACCATCAGGCATTAGATTCTCATTTGGAGTGTTCAACATAGATCCCTGACATGAACAGTTCATAGTATGGTTTGCACTCCTATGAGAATCTAATGCTACTGCTGATCTGTCAGGACACAGAGCTCAGATAGGAGTGCAAGCAATGGGGAGCAACTGTAAATACAGATGAAGCTTCGCTCATTCACCTGCCACTCACCTCTTGCTATGTAGCCCAGTTCCTAACAGGCCATGAACTGGTACTGGTCCATGGCCTGGGTTTGGGGACCCTGGATATATAGGACTTAATAAACAGAGAGAAGAGAAAAAGATATTGCCAATGAGAAGAAAGTCTGTCTGACTGAGACCCATAACAGAAACTTAGAAGACCTAGAATGGAGATATCATTGTGAACCCTAGTGGGAGATAAAACTCATTATTTTAAAAAGTCTACGGAAACCTAAGTCAGAGAAGCATTAATTTTAATGATCTATTCATTAAAAACTCACAATGAACCCAAAGATGCACTGTTAATAGAAGACATTGATCTGCCCATGTATATACTTCCTTCATGTTTATACTGAAGGAAGAAGTAACTGGAAGTTAAAATAGGCTTCCCATCTGAGAGTCACTTGAGGAATACAATTACTATTGTTGTGCAGAGGTTATATTCAGTTCAGCGGAAATTAGAGCATGTAGCTGAGAGATGATTGCAAAAGGCAACATAGCAATAAATACTTGGGATGGTGATAATCTCGTAAACCTATTCCCTAGTCTAAGCAATTCTGGAAACTGTACTTCTAGGAAGTTACATTTTAAGAGACAGCAAGAATCTCTGCTTATTGACCACTCAAGAAAGCAATGGGAGGGTCCTGAAATAATGTGGGCTTGGTTGACTCATGCAGCTGACCAAGTTGCTTAGCATCAAAGCCAGACAGGCTTGTGTAACAGCAAAACCAATCCAACTTGCTTAGCAACAAAACCATGCAATGGTGATATGCATCACGTCTCAAGACAATAAAACAACAGTGGAAACATGAGGCCTATATCCTGCCCAGTGATGGCAATGTTAATGACCCCTAGGACATGCTCTCTGCACAATAATTTAGGGGAAAAGATGGCACTTCAAAGTGAAGACCCTAATTAAATTGAGACCTGATATAAATTTTCCATAGTGCCATGACTGGCCCAGATGAGCCATAGGGAGTCAAAATCTTCCCCACCTGACATATAGGAGGAGTTAATGATGGAATACTTCAAGAACAAGGAAGGTGGTTTTCTCCCTCTTCCCTCTTTTCCTTTGATTATAAAATTGTAACCCACTAAGTACTCAGGGCAGCACAACCATTGCTCAACTGCCCATTTATAGCCATCACAATTTTCTTATTCTAATAAATAACTTCTCATCTATCCCTTTGCCTCTTTCTGTGCAGAGACACAAAGAACTGGAGCTTCTCAGAGCCCTCAAATTCCACCTAGTGGTTTTGTTTCAGGGTTCTCATTTTTTTTCTGATTCCCAAAGAGTTCTTGATGCCCCACCCTACACGTGAAAAGCACATCAAAAGATAGGTAAATAGATTTCTCTACTTATAAACTTTCTACTTAAAAAAGCTTCCAGAGTGAAAAACACAATTACATATCAGTGTAAAAGGGAGTTACCGATTCCTGACAATAGTCACTTGTTCGCTTTAAACAAATGGACTTAGGAAGAGGCTTTGGGGAAAAACCTTTCCTTGCTATATAAGTAAAAGCTTTTAACTCAGGTACAGTAACAGCCATTCTTTCCAGCTTGTGTGAAGCACTTTCTGGTCCTTTGAGCACAACCCATTCCAAAAACTGCGTGTGCGAAGGGCAAGTGCAAACGGAGATAGGAAAAATCTTTGGAGCAGTGGTGACATCACTTCAATAAATACAGAGAAGACATTGTTGAACCTCATACCGCAGCATCCTTTTAATGTTTATGTCTTACTGAAACTCCAGACACAGTGACAATTTCTCACCTTCAGTATCTGCTCATCCTTCTCTGCCTGAGGGCTTTCCCGGGTACCAGAGACTATTTCACTTCATCCAGGAATTCATCTCCTGGGGGCTGATCTTCAAAAAATGGAGAAACGAGGACAATGAATAAATGTCTCAACATTCCCATCCTCTAGTGGGACAAATGTGGCCTGTGCTGCTTAGAAAGCTCCCAGTGGTACCGAATCCCAGCTCCCCACAATGGTAACCCATTTTATAGCAACCCCATTATTGGCTTCTCACTTTTCCTTAAGCCATAGTCCCTACTGCTTCGGGTGTGTTTCCTGGGATCATCTCCCACATGAAATACTTTACAATCACATCTTTCTGTTAGGTCTGCTTTTGTGGGAACAAATCTAATAAAGTTTGTTCTTGGAATGACCCCAGATGAAGACATTCTGTAATCAGTCCTCTTGCAACCAGGTGGTAATGGGTGGCACATTAGTAGGGGCATCATAAGGCCTGGCATGCTGTAGCATCACACTTCTTTAAATTATTTCTACTGGATTGGGGTGAGGTAGAAGGGAAGGTAGCACTTGATGATGTGAGGGCAAAGGTCACTGTGAGAACTGTGGAGTTACCTGCCCTAGAAGTTTACAGAGCAATGACAGGCTCAAGGCAGTCAATGATCAAGTAGCATCATTTGAACAGATTTGTTTCCTGAGCAGCTTGAAGAAACACTGGCCTGATTAATTTTGTCTAGAATTAGATCCTAAAGATCTTGAGACACAAAGGAGACAGAATACACAGCTTTGGCAGGTCACCTGTGCTCAAATGAGGACTCTGACAGAGAAGGAGTCAGACCTTGAGACCAAGGCTGGGGGCCTTTAGTCAAACGCTTGAGAAGCTCGAATCCTGTTTCCCCTGAGCCCTCCTGGCTACTGAGGAGTCTCCATTCCCAGGTCTTGCTGCACTGAAGCCTGCCACTGCGCAACTGCCTACACAAGAAGCAGAGCCTTCACCTGCGGTTCACACCTCAGGACAATATTTGCCCATCCTCCCGGCATCATGGTCCACCTATTGGAAGAAGCAGCTTACTCAGCTTGCAGGACAGCTGCAAGATCTAATTAAGGCATGTTAGCAGGAAGATGGGAGCCTATCTGGGGGGATCTTGAGGGTATTAGGCTAGCAGGGTGGTAGGGTACAAGACTGGATACAGGAAAAAGTGACCAATATGGGGGTACCCTCCTGAGTCTCCAAAGACTCAATATTTAATTTTCTGGCAAAAACAGTTGCATACAGTTTTATCAGTTTGCTGAGATGGTTCTCAGATGTTTCTCTGTTCTCAGGGCATATCATTGAACTAGATAAACTTATCACAGGTTAAAACTCTGTGGCCAGTGGAAAAAGAGTCATTATGGCACAAAAGGTCAAGTTTCCTAGAACTACCTCCATTAACCATGATAGTAAATCTGAGACAATACTGCCTCATGGGTGGAGTTATAAATATTAGTCATAAAAGTAGCCCCTTCCATCACATCAATATGGTTTCAAAAATGTGGGTCATGGGGATGATGATAAGTTATCATTAACTTAAGCAAACAGTGGACCAGCTGCAGCTGTTGTGTTAAATATGATGGTATATTTTGTCAGAAATCAACTTCTTCTGGCACTTATTAGGGGGTTTTTGAACTAGAGCTGGAGTCAGCAATCTTTCTTTAAGGGCCATGTAGGAAATATTTTAGACTTGGAGGCCATATATTTGATGTCTCAATTACTCATGTCTCTCATTGCAGCACAAAAGCAGATACAGACAATACTTAAATAAATGGTTGTGACTGTATTCCAACAAAACTTTATTTATATAAACTGGATTATAGGCCCATGGGTTATAGTTTGCCAAGTCCTAATCCAGAGAATGTGGTTTCCTCATCAGAAAAGATGTTTATATTCACTTAAGAAAGAAATCAAACCATATTCACTGTCTTTCCAAGGGTTATTTTAACTCCCCTACTCTCTATTATAAAAATTAATCTTCTTGAATCTTTGAAGGTTATCTCACTGGTCCACCATGCTGATGACTTTATGCTAATTGAACCTAATGAACAGAAGTATCAAGAATATAATGGATCCCCTGGTAAGACACACATATATATGCCAGAGGGTAAAAGGAAAACTTTTCAATAATCAGAGTTCTGTTCCATCAGTAAAATTTCTAGCAGTTCTAATAATCTTAGGGAGGAGGGGGGCATCCACTATATTGTAACAGAAAAGTTAGTACATTCTTACCACTATGAAAGAAGTATATGGTGATCCCTTTTGAGTTTTGGAGGCAATCACTTTCTAGAAGTATCTTTATAATACTTCTTCAAGCCATTTATCAGGTGACTCCAGAGCTTGGTGTCTGAGGGGAAGCCAGAAATAGGAACTTTCACACACAGTTCCACTCAGAGGTGGCCCTAAGGACATGGTGAAGAGAAATCATCTTGGTGGTAAGAACATTAGGCAACACAATCCCCTATTTCCTTCCAGGGAGGAAGAAGCAGTGGAGATAAAGGCACATACTGGTTGCTGGGCAATGGCAAATGGCTTCATTAGAAACCAGAAGAAACAGTACAAGAGCATTTAATAAAGGAGTCAGAGTGAGAAGGAATATAAGTGGGTCTATGTGAATGGACCTGAAATATGAATGTTCTTATGTGTCATGTCAATGTCTACAAGAGATCTACTACTGCAGAGAAGATGCTTAACAACTAGGTGGATACGATGACTTATCCAGTAGATGTCAGTCTTCGTCTTTGACCTGTTTTCGATCAGATGGCTTCTGTCTTTGACCATCCATTGCTTACACATTTAATCAGTGAACAGAATATCTATACATGTTAGCAAGGATAAAGGTTATCCATGAGCACAAAGGCAAGGATTCAGCTTTATTAAGGCTTTTATATTTAGTTACAGATATTGCTGAATATCTGAACTTTCAACGGCAGAGAATCACTTATGAGCAAGTTATATACATCAAATCCTTTCTTTCATGCAGTGAGCAATAATTCATCCTTATTGCAACTGAAACTTATTCTAGAATGATGGGCTTTTTTCCCTTTCACAAGCACTACTGTCCTAATTATGAAAGATTTACTGGTGTAGTATACTAAATAGCATTGCTTTAGACCAAGGAAGTCATTTTATAGCAAAGGAGATGTAATACTGAACATGCACCCATAAGAGTCACCAGTCCTTTCGTACAGTATATCGTCCAGAAGTTCATGCCCTAATGAATACTCAAAGTTTCATCTACAGCTATAACTAGGAGGACACACTCTCCTGAGGTGGGGCCATCTCCTTCAGAATGTGGTATAAACATTGTTCAGTTCAGTTCAGTCACGCAGTCATGCCAACTCTCTGTGACCCCCTGCACTGCAGCATGCCAGGTTTCTCTGTCCATCACCAACTCCCAGAGCTTGTTCAAATTTAAGTCCATCAAGTTGGTGATACCATCCAACCATCCCATCCTCTGTAATTCCCTTCTCCCCCTCCTGCCTTCAATCTTTCCCAGCATCAGGGTCTTCCCCAAGGGGTCAGTTCTTCACATCAGGTGGCCAAATATTGGTGTTTCAGCTTCAGCATCAGTCCTTCCAATGAACATTGAGGACTGATTTCCATGATGATTAGATGGTGCTGTATGTCCAAGAGCTAGGACACACTGAACCAAGAACCATCAGACAGAAGGTTCTCAGTCATCTATCTAGGGAATTTTTGCTTCCTTCCCATGAAACCCAATTGTGATTGATCCCAGTGCCCTATATTGGTGAAGAAGGGGTTGCTTCTTCAACCAAAAGACACAGTAAGAGTTTCATTAAACCCAAAGCTAGGGACTTTCTTGATGGTCCAGTGGTTAAGAATCCACCTGCTAATGCAGGGGATCCACAGATCCATTCCTTGGTCTGGGAAGATTCCACATGCTGTGGGGCAACTAAGCCCATGGGTGACAACTAATGAGTCCATGTTCCACAACAAGAGAAGCCACCATAGTGAGAAGCCCACACACTGCAACTAGAGAGGAGCCCCCGATTGCCTCAACTACAGAAAGCCTGCACACAGCAACAAAGGCCTAGTAAGGTCAGAGATATAATAAAAAGAATTTTAAAAACCCCAAAGTTACAACTGATACCAAGTCATCTTGGACACTTTACACCAACAGACTCGAATACAAAGAAAGCAATTACTGTCATACCTATCTAGAGATGATTCATATTGAGAACAAAAAGAAATATGTCTTGGAACTTGATTAACATGCTAGGGCATCTTTTGATGTTCTCATGCTCAGTAACAATATTAAGAAAACAATAGCCTGACAAAATCAAGATAACCCGAATCTCATATCACTCAGGAATGAAAATGTGAGTCACTCCACCAGGAGATTAATCTCTATCAGAAGAAATGTGTTTTAGGATGAAGGTAATCTAGACTAGTACGAGCAGTCCTTCTGATGCCATATCTCAGTTGTCATTGAGGCACCTGAGTGTACCTCAAACTGTGATTTCTGAGAGGGATGTGAGAGGGATGGGGATGTGCCCAGAGTGATCTTCTGCCCAGGGCGGGGTTTGTACACCAATGTCCTAGGCTCCCATTGCCTGGTAGGATCGTTCAGAGGCAAGTTTTTCAGAAATTCATCCAATGGAATTGAATCCCTTGATCACAGTGATAAACTATTAATAAATGCACCTTTATTTGACTTTTCTCTTGCCCCGATTTCTGTTTTCCCTTTTTTTCTTTCAGAGTCTTCATGATCATCTCCTAAATGAATTATTTGCATTCAAATATTTGCATCTAGGTCTGGTTCAAGGAAAACCCAATATAAGTCATATAGTATCTCAAAATATCAAAATAAGTAATATACAAGTTAAATATAAGTAATAAAATGGATGCATAAATATATATATATATATTCAGCAAGGCCAGTTCCACTAATTTTTAATGGATACTGAGTACACCACTTCTCAGAGGCAGGTCTTGCCCAGCAGTCATGTGGGTTAAAGGAATATGTGAGTCATTCTCTGATCCTAGCAATAGGAAACATACTTAAACCTTCCCGGTCCATAATGAACATAGACATTATATAATTAGATCAGCAAAATCAAGCAGAGAATTTAAGGTCCAAATGGAAGACAATTAAAATGGCCCCCATTATTCATGCTGGGAGACTGGTTCTGGACAACACATGCGTTGTAAGAATTGTTATGAGATTAAAAGAGCAAAGAGCCTGCACAGCTTCAGTTTCTCAATATCACATTCCCTGGCATGTTCTAGGAATGGCTTTTAAGAAAGAAGAATTAAACCTACAGAATTAAACACTGGAAAGCTGGTTTCTTCTGCTAAAGAAAGAAGAATATTTAAAACTGAGATAGAGAGGGTTTATTAGGCACCAGGAGTAATCTAGATGCCTTTAAATATGCATAGAACAGAAATAATGTATTAAAGGCTAGGAGTTTCCACACTTTGTGGAAATACAAAAGCTCATAATATAAGATTTCCATTTGCTACTCATACATACATCAAGGGTCATGGTCAAAGCCTGAAATGTCTTCGGTTGTCAAATTTCTCAATATTTAAAATTACAAGTAATTATCAACAAAGCAAATGCTAAAAAATGATGATTGAAGTGAAGAGCTTAGAAAAGTCAAATAAAATGATTTAAATATGTAATATTTTCAATAATTTTGCCAAATTTAATTTAGAGTTTTTTTAACTTCCTTGTTTTACATCACTTTGCTTTCAGTTCATTTCAGTTCAGTTCAGTTGCGTCCGACTCTTTGTGACCCCATGAATTGCAGCACACCAGGCTTCCCTGTCCCGGAGTCTACCCAAACCCATGTCCATCAAGTCCTTGATGCCATCCAGCCATCTCATCCTCTGTCGTCCCCTTCTCCTCCTGCCCTCAATCTTTCCCAGCATCAGGGTTTTTTTCCAGTGAGTCAGCTCTTCGCATCAGGTAGCCAAAGTATTAGAGCTTCAGCATCAGCATCAGTCTTTCCAATAAATATTCAGGGTTTATTTCCTTTAGGATTGACTGGTTGGATCTCCTTGCAGTCCAGGGGACTGTCAAGAGTCTTCTCCAACACCACAGTTCAAAAGCATCAATTCTTCGGTGCTCAGCTTTCTTCACATCCATTTTTCTCTCTTTTAGTTCCATTTGTTATAACCATGATATTAACTAAATAATACACTCTATACCATTGTGAGGTTAATTTAAGTTTCCTTTAAAATGACTGTGATCATTTGGCCTTAAGAATTTTCATATGATGGCAGGTATTGAGTGGATGAAGGTGGGAATGGAAAGGAGTTAAATGAATAAATTTATCTGGGTGCAAAAACCATAATAAAAAAAGAGAAAGGGAGGAAATGAAAAATAATATTAAGACCTGTACATTTTCTGAGCTACTCTTCAGTTTAATATATATTTTATAAAAATTTAGAAAATCAGAATTATAGTAACAATACAAACTTGTAAATAATCAATATACTTATAATCTCCAAACAATTTAAAATACAATGCACATTTTTATTAAACTCGACAGTTTGAACTAAGTAAATCAATTTTATTTAAAAAGTTACCATTCTTGCTACTTATAGAATAAGAAATTTAAAAAATATATAATCTGGATTTGATTTTAGGCTAACATGCACCCAGAATTAAATTTTTACTTGATATCCATCTCCATAAATAGATCATGTAATTCATATTATTTTATGTTTCATATTGGAGAGAGATTAGACAACCTCAAAAGAGAATTACTGCTGAATATTAAATTTTATAAAGATTTGAAACTTTTTACTACAATAAAAAACAAAGTGTCTCTAAATGAAATTCTTATTCACAAAAACTCTGATGTCATAAGTGAACTACCCAGAGAGGGTCTGGTCCACTCTCTGCTTTGCAACCAAACAAATTTGCATTTAGAGACTTCTAACAACAATTCTAACTGATAGAAAACTGAACATTAGATAAAGCATCTCCTGAATATTTTCTACTATACTGCCTTAAATATGAAAAATTATCACAGTTTTGGATCAGATAGCAGTCATTTCTGAACTCAAATGTATAGGAGCTAACACTGATGGAAACAAAAATATAAGTTTTAAGATCTAAGAGATATCCACTGATTTTTAGTAAAAGTGGTTCAAAGTTCCAGACTGACATTTGATAAACAACCATAAAGTATTGTTTTTGTTTTCCTCAATGTGATTTTTCAATGATCCTAAGAACAATCTGTGAAAAAAAATTAAAGATGAAAGTGATTCATAAAGATATGAAACAATACTAACTATTTTAGTGATCTTGCTCCTTGAGAATGTAGGGGCCAAAAAGTGTGAACAACAGATGATGAAAGAAGGAGTCGTATCTATGTTAGTATCTATGCTATTAATCAGCCATATTAGTGTGATTCTTTTTGGTTTCAAACTTTAAACTACTTTATCTTAACTTCTTTGCTTTATACTCCTCACAAAAGGTGGTATTTAATTGAGAAACATAATCTTGTTCTGTATACAATATGACCTAGAAAAAGTAGGATGTCATAGGTGACTCAGTTGATGTCATAGGTGACACAAAAACTGGTGTTATCAGCAAACCCAACATTTCTCAGAGGAATAAAGACAATTTTATTTAAGAGTCTCATTCTGAAGCTACACCTTGGTAAACCAATTTGCACCTTTAAAAAATTACCGACTTCCCGTTATCGTCTCTCTTCATTCCAATAAAGATTGCTCCATGGTAAGGATTATTTAAGGCCCCTGTTCTCCTAGGGAAGACATGGACCTACCCTCCTTGCAAGTCTTTCCTACATTCAGGGCCCATTAGATGTTGCTTTCTTCATGCTTGCCTTTACTGCAGTTGACAGACAAGACAACTTCCACACTCTAGTCTTCTAGTCTTTTAAGACTTTAAGTCTTGGTATCTCCTTAACTCAAATTAGTAGGGGAGCACAAATTGGAAATAATTGCTACCTGCCACCTAGTAGGTGGGAAAAAAAGCAGTTTTTTGTTTTTTGTTTTTGTTTTTTTCTTTTTTAAACCACACCAAAGACAAACTAGGGAAAGCATTTACTTTTCTTTGGGAGGAAGAAATTTTCCTCTGCCCTTCTAGGTTCTTCTGGTTGCTCTAAGAATTAAATGGATATTAGACAGATTAATAGGAGAAAATTAAAACAAAAGCTTAATGACATGCACACGTGGGAGAAACTCAGGAATGGTGAGTAACTCACCAGAATGGTTAAAACCCTCACCTTAAGTTCCATCTTCAGCTAGAGACAAAAGAGGGTGTTGGAGTTAGTGGTCTGGGACTTCAGAGGGGAAGAAGGCAATGCCCATGCAGATGGAAAAGCAAATGTTTGGTAAAAATGTTTGCTTAGCCTTAGAGGTTCAAGGGGACACAGAGAACTCTGATCTCTAAGGGATCCCTCTCCACACCTTGGAGAAGGAAATGGCAACCCACTCCAGGATTCTTGCCTGGGAAATCCCATGAACAGAAGAGCCTGGCAGGCTATAGTCCATGGGATTGCAGAGTCGGACACAACTGAGCAACTGAAACAACAACTCTAACATTCATTACATGAAATGTCTGGTGACAGATTTCTTGCTATAACAAGCCCTCTATGTAAATTATTTTAGGCAATTAGGAGAAGGTCAAAGTTTCTGTCTTTGAGTCTTGTTTGTTTTCAGCTCAAAATAATCCACACTCCAAAGAGACATTTTAGGGTAGCAAATTTTGTTACCCTAAGCTTTCGTTTTCCTCCTCATATTTCCAGGAAAAAGGGACACAGCAGGTGGTAGAGTAGAATCAAGGGATAATTGAACAGTAAGGATCAAGGAATCAAAAAAAATGGCCCCATATATTTATGTATTTGTATATATGAATATATGTTTATACAAATATATGTATATATATATGTTTACAAGTATATATATATATGTATATATATATATGTGTGTATATATAGGTTTACATCTGTGTGTATATATATATATATATGTACAATATTAAAGTAGGAAGAAACTTTATAAAGAGATGTATAGTAACATTTTTCCCATTTCATCATTGTAACAAAGACCAAGCTATGTTCAATTTAATCTAATATATCTATACATATAAAAATTTACAAACTGTTTCTGAGGCAAATATGGAAGCATGTAAAAGGTTGGTCTCCTCAGTTAGGTACAATGATATTTCAGATTCCAATGACTTATTTGGAGTTAAGATTGCAAAGCTACCACAGTGGGCTTAGACTTTACAAAGCAAATAAAAAAACAAATGTATAACAAAATTATAACCAAAGATGTAAAGTGATCTTTCTTAAAGGCTTATCAAATTTGTTTATGGCCCACTATGAAGAAAAAAGATATTAACGACATCAAATAAATCTGTCTCTTTTGATTTTTAGGAATTTGTATTGTTTCCTATGAATCTTCCTCAAAAGCACGTATGCATTTCATCACACTGTCACAATGAAATGACTTGGTAATGTGAAGTACTGAAAAACAGAAAAATTAACAATATCCGTGGCTTAAACTTATATAGTAGAGAGACAGCAAGCTAAGAATAAAAGTTGGTAGTTAGTTTTATAATGCCTGCAAATCTACACATTTTCCCTTTCTATCTACAAATTTGAGCATGATCACGGCACTTACACATCTACACAAAAGCATCGTAGGACTTAAACATTTTTGTTTTTCAAAGATTTAGTCTCACGTTTGATCTGCTATGTGATCATGTTTTATAAAGCAACATCTGCATGCTAGTTTTGAAATGTGGTAAAGGTTTGGCTGGCTTTAGAGAAGTTGCACATAGTAAAACACAGTGTTCTCATTATATTCTTAAGGAAACTGTGGCCCCTGGGATCGGCTGGGGCTGTGGGAAGAAGATGGTTCCTACTTTCTGTCATTCACAAGCTCTCCAGTATCCTCTGCCCCAAGCTAAAAGAGCCCACATGGAAGTAATGTTAAGAGATGAAGGGAAGGTCCATCGACCGCCACTCAATTTCCTGAAATTGCCCACTTAGAATACTTATTTAGACATTACAAGCCTCCCTTCCTCAAGTGCGAAGCCTGAGTGTGCTGAGCTGATGTAAGGTGCAGGGCGATATCCCTCAACATCACATTTTCAGGAAAAAGAAGAGATGATCTAGCTTGAATAAAGAGAACAGCCACATGGAGTCAGGCACCAATGACACCCATCCAGCACATCAGGAGGACAAGGGCTTCCTTGATGGCTCCGTGCAGGAGACAGAGGAGATGCAGGTTTGATCCCTGGGTCAGGAAGATCCCCTGGAGGAGGAAATGAGCCCACTCCAGTATTCTTGCCTGAAAAATCCCACGGATGGGGGAGCCCGGGGGCTACAGTCCATGAGGTCACAATGAGCTGGACACAACTGAGCAGAGCACACACACAGCATGAAGAGAGAGGAGACCCTGGATGTGGGGGCAACTTAAAGGTAGGCTGTCTCACCAGTTTGTGTGAGCACCTGGCGCTTCCACATGTCAGAAGCCTGGCTCAAGGAATTACATTCCTCATCAAACATTTTCAAAACAGTCCTATTTATTTCTCTTTACAAATACCTTTTTCAAAATAATGTTTGTTTATCAGAGTCATTTGGAAAATTAAATGATATGTCTTGATGTCCTTCAAAAAAAAAAAAAAGACCTCCTTTAAGCGTCTGCCTACAATGCAGGAGACACAGGTTCAATCCCTGGGTCGGGAATATCTCCTGGAGAAGGAAATGGCAACCCACTCCAGCATTCTTGCCTGGAAAATCCCATGGATGGTCGCAAAGAGTCGGACACGACTGAGCAACTTCACTTTCCTTTAAATTTGCTTCATGTAACATTTCTGGAAATTGGAAGGATTGAAACTCCATGTGTGAAAGCATTTAGCTAAGGAATATTATTCTCTTCTTAAAGAGCAGAATATTCTAGGCTTAGAGGAGTTTTCTCAGCAATTCAGACTATTGTAAATTTAACGGCTTGTGTCAAAAAATAAAAGGCATTTGAGGCTAAAATTATCTAGTGTCCTCTCACCCAAAGTACAGGGAGACCACAAATTCATATTTATTGGTTGTGGAGGAAAGCTGGTTGGGAAAAATCTAGGTGTACAAAGCATGCTTTAAATTTTTTTCTCATATAATTGCCATGGTTCCTTTGTTATTAATATAGAAAATCTGTGCAATTTCTCTTGGTTTTTAAGTATTCTATAAAGTGTCTTATTCTCATTTTCTTTGGTTTCAGGTAACAGGCATATAATTCAACCAAAGTTGTGGCTGTTGTTTAGTTGCTAAGTCATGTCTGACTCTTTTGTAACCCCATGAACTGCACCCTTACCAGACTCTTCTCTCCATGGCATTCTCCAGGAAAGAATACTGGAGCGGGTTGCCATTTCCTCCGCCAGAGGATCTTCCTGACCCAGGGATCAAGCCCAAGTCTCCTGCATCTCCTGCATTGGCAGATGGATTCTTTACCACTGAGCTACCCCAGATGCCAGAGACGCAAAGTAGTAGAATATTATTCAGGTCCAAGCTGAAGGGACTCAGCTGAGTTTTAAATATTAATAGAATGGTTCTGAGTACTCTATCCCATATTCTGCATGAAACTCAATACCCTCACCAGTATGGGAAATTCCTGGGACTGACACTATCTCCATATCCTTGTTTCATTCCCAGCTTAAGGTTCCCCCCATGGACCTCCCCAACACTCCGGGCCTATATATACGTTTAGCTCCACCCCTTTAATTTTCTCAAAACAAATAAAAACAAGCCTTTATAAAGGCTAATAAAAACAAGGCCTTTTGCCATGTAACAGACTTGGGGTTGCACTGGGGATAGCACGCAGCAGCGTTGTAACTGTTAGATGCCTCTCTCTCCCTCTCTCTCTCTCCTCGTGAAGTCATTTACTCACACACAGGAGGCTAAGCTTTTCTCCTCAAGACCTTCTCAACTTTGTATTTCACTTCCTTCATTGAGCAAAATACTTGAGATGAGTTCTTTCCACTCAGTTTTCCTTTGTATGGAATGAGCCCTGATAACATCCATCGAGAACTTTTCTTCCACCTCCATTTCCTGATGGGAAGGGAGCAACATGACCATTTATTTTCTCTCTCAGGAGTATTCACTATGGTCACTGGTGCTGTCCCTGGAATATTTCTGATTCTCCTCCCTTCCGGACATGGGATGGGGCTGTACTTTTCGGCCCCACCAGTTTCGTGTGGTTGATGCAATGTGACAACTTCGGAAAGATGGGTGGTAGGTGATGAATGTCACTTCTGAGCAGAAGCATTTAACTTTCAGCATGAAGACCTCTCTCTTCCCCCTGCCAGGTACCAGCACTGCTTTGAGATTCAGGAGGGAAACACTGAGGCAGGAAACACTGCAGCTGACACACAGTAGCTGGTTCCCTGGGCGTCTAATAAATTTGACCTTCCTCAATGCGCCCACAGTGCCAGGAATCAAAATGAAAGATTAGATCTGATAATTAATGATACCTGGTCCTTCAAATGGAAACATTTTCCCTGTTTAAATGTTTTCTTTCAGATAGATTCATAGACTGGAGATTTTGTCATCATGATGATGAGAGACCCCACATCCATTCCCAACAGCTGGAGCTGTTTTCTGGTCCTCGGCGGGCCCAGAGATAACATTTCATGTCTCTCGGCTCTGTGCTCCCTGCCCACAGAGACCACACCATGAACAAGCTCTTGGGAGCAACCAAGTCTGCAGAGCATCGCCTTACCCTGCAGGCCCTCTTGTTGTCTTCTCCTAAGAGTGGGTATGATTCTGACTTAGTCCTTGCCCAGCGGGGTTCACTGAAACCTCCAGTTTTAGAACCATTTTGCTTCAGTAACAGCAACCCCATTCCTCTCCCAACCTTGATAGCATAACTGATTTTGATATACATCAAATCATTTGGGAGACTGCCCAGCACTCCTGCTATAGAAGCACCCCACATCACTGTTTTCCCTTGATGTGGTCATCCATGATACAGAAGGGTCTTTCTGCAAGGAAGCCTTCTCCCCAAGACCCTAAGGTGATGTGGCAAAAGGCTTCTTGATTTTAGTTTCTAGTTCAATATGATTTATTGGGGGACTGTGTAACTTCTTGAGTTCCGTCTCACCACAGCAAAGATTTGAAATGGCAGACCAGTGTTAAAGCTCAGTTACAGCTCAGTTTTATTTGGCAAGCAAAGGAAAACACATCCTCGAGGCATGAGAGCAGCTGACCCCAAAAAAGAGAGAGGCTCAATCTTGGCTCCTCTTTTCATATGCTTTTTCTCCTCCCCCTGAGTCTGCCCTATTTAAATCGGGCTAGCCAGGAGGCCAGATTCTCACTCTGGTCCTCAGATTTTCTTTTGTTCCATTTTTGTGGGATTTTTCCTTTCTTTGTCTTTTAGCCACTGCCATTTTGGACTCTTTTTTCCTATTCTAACTACCTAACAAATGTTTCCCTGGTGGCTCAGTGGTAAAGAATCAGCCTGCCAACAAAGGAGATGTGGGTTTGATCCCTGGGTCAAGAAGATGCCCTGGAGAAGGGAATGCCAACCCACTCCAGTATTCTTGCCTGGAGAAGCCCATGGACAGAGGAGCCTGGCAGGTATGACTTAGCAATTAAACAATACATGTGCAGTTTCTGGGATTTAAGTCTGGAGAGAGAAGTGAAGACATAGTTGTTCCATGATGTTTTCCCCACATTCAGTGTCTCTCTCATTGGCAGCCAGGTCTGAGAAGCAAGGTCATTCCAATTCCACTTCCTGTCTGACCCTTGTTAGATAGCATCATCCCTCTTTTTAAGGGCTCAAATTAAAAACTGTACTATTAAGAGACCTAATCAGCACCAAAAACAACAACAAAAAAACCCTAATCCTAAAATATTTGCAGCAGCTACCTTCTGACTTCCTTTATTCCTCTGGTAAATGCAAATAGGACATCTTGACCAAATGTCTGGGGTGCTGAAGACACTGTATTAGTGTGTCACTACCACAAACTCCGGGGAGAAATGATCCGGAAAAGTGCTGAATGGGTAGTACAAGCTGACCATGATCAATTAAAACCACTGCTCAAGGACAGAGACACTAGAGGGATCCAGCTGAGAGGTCCCATGTGCTCTTGTCCTCCCCCCGTCCATCACTGCAACACTGTGTCACTGCTGTGTGTACAAAACTCCTGTAAGCGGGCAAAGGAAAAATAACCTACAGGCTCCTTGTTATTGACCAAGACACATACATAGTATGTGTAACACTGGTTCCGTTTCTGGGTTATCTGTCAAAATGTAATCATTCTCTTTGCATCTTTATCAATACATAATGAGAGAGCTGATATACTCATGGTATTATTCCATTTTTCACATCACTATAATTCATTTTATTCATTGTTTTTATTCTCTTTCATTTCTATATCAGATAAAAATAGTTGGAGAGAGAGAAATATTTCCAGCCCAGATTGTGTCTCTGCTATTTAAAAAATAATTAAACAGACATCTACTAAGTGGTAGGCCATTTTCTAGGCCCTGTAGATACTGATATAAACAAATTGGAAAGCATCTTTCCTTTGTGAACATCATAATCTAGGAAGAAGAAAATGGTAATAAACAAACAGAAATAAATTTTAGATAGATCACACTGAGGAGGATAATGTGTGATATTACCAGCAGTGATTAGATGTTGGGAGTTCTTTCAGGTTTGTGACGTCCAGAAAGGCCTTTATTAGGTGACATTTGAGATGAGACTAGGAAGCAACAATCCTTCATGTGATAACTGAAAGAGCGGAACACACCAACAAGTAAAATCATCAAAAAGGAGAAACACAAGTAGTGTATCCTACGAATCCTAAAATAAGTCCCTGGTGAGAATAAGTTATAAAGGAGAAAGAGAGAAATGAGAGGGCTTTAAAAGGAGACCACCCAAAATATGAACTTACCTACAAAAAAAAAATGGAGTCACAGACGTAGAAAACAAACTTGTGATTACCAGGAGATGAGGGGGAAGGATATATTGAGAGATTGGGGTTGACACATACACACTATCATATATAAAAAAGATAATTAATAAGGACCTACTGTATAGAACAGGGAACTCTACTAAATATTCTGCAATAATATGGAAAAGAATCTAAAAAAGAGTGGATCAATGCTATGGTTTTTCCAGTAGTCATGTACAGATGGGAGAATTTTACCATAACGAAGGCTGAGCACCAAAGAACTGAGGCTTTCGAACTGTGGTGCTGGGGAAGACTCTTGAGAGTCCCTCAGACTGCAAGGAGATCAAACCAGTCCATCCTAAAGGAGAGCAACTCTGAATATTTATTGAAAGGACTGATGTTGAAGTTGAAACTCCAATAATTTGGCCACCTGCTGCAAAGAGCCAACTCATGGGAAAAGACCCTGATGCTAGGAAAGACTGAGGGCAGGAGGAGAAGGGCACAACAGAGGATGAGATGGTTGGATGGCATCTCTGAAAATGGATATGAGTTTTAGCAAACTCCAGAGACAGTAAGGACAGGGAAGCCTGGCTTGCTGCAGTCCGTGGGGTTGCAAAGAGTTGGACATGACTAAGCCACTGATCAACAACATATGTATTTGTATAATTGATTCACTTTTCTGTACGCCTGAAACTAACACAACATTGTAAATAAACTATACCCCAATAAAATTAATTTAAAAAGAGGCCACTCAGCACAAGCTACAGAAAATACTGAGTTGTTTTGGAGAAGGGATTATCATACATACATAGAAACTGGGGAAGAAAAAAATTAGTTTGAACAAGTCAGTTAACTCAAGATACCCCTTATATTGTTAAGTAGATAGATAAGACCTAGAATACATAAACAAGATTTGGACTTCTATTTTCTCCTATTTTCTCCCTTATGTCTCAATTATATAACTTCAACGGTTTCTTTTCAACCCCATTCTCTATGTATATTCATAACTCCAACTATACTGATGACAAGTACTTCAAGTGCCTTAACAAACGTTTTCTCTCCTTCCTTTATCTTTCTAGTTGCTGTTCTTTATGCTTCTGAGAACTTCTCCATCGTCTTCAATTGTTAACTCCAATATATCTTTTAAGAATTAAACATCACTTCTTTTACCATTTAATTTTCATTGCATTCAAGTCACAGAAAGCAATACTTAAGTGGCTTAAATAATGACAGAATTGATTAGCTCATGTAGCTGGAAATCCAGAAGAAGGAGATATTTCTAAATGAGTCTAACCCAATGGTTCCAACTCAATCAATTTCTCCTTATTTCTCCTGGCTGTAAACATCTCTGTGTACTGCTCTAATTCGCAGTCTGCAAAGATACAAAATGGCTATCACATTTTTCTGTTGAAGAGACCAGCATTCAATATCTGAAAAGAAAGCTATTACTTAAGCAAGCAATGGAAAACTGCTTTTTTAGGCAGACTCTCCTTGAGCAAAGTTGATCTGTACAAGATTTTAGAAAGCACAGAATTCAGAGATTAGTGGGCTTTAGAGGTGGGACTTCTTGGGCATTAGTGGAGCAGAGCTGTTACTGACTTTCTGATGGTCAGGGTAGCTTACCACTCATTTGGACAGCTTGCAGAACTATGGTCATTGAGGAGTATTGTCTTTGATTATACCAACAAACCAATGTCCTAGGAAAGAGAAAAAAGGTACTTCTGGAAACTCTCTCATGAGATCATAGAATCAGTTTTCCTAGAGGTCCCTACCCAGCCTGTCTTTAAGAACTGCTAATCAGCAAAGAACTGTCTGGTTCAGAAGAAATCAGCAAGGAAAAGGGAGTGGTATAATTTGATTGGCTTAGATAAATCCTGCTCTTTCCCTGTAACTGGGGTGATCCACACTATCTCTAGATACTGAGAGATGACAGTGTTGTTTACCCCATTGCCCTGGACACATTCCCTAAAGCATCTTTTATCATTCTTACAGAACATTTATACTGTTCTGGCTGCCATTTGCAACTTTTCTGGCAAGTGGCTACCTACCTTTCTGACCAGTAGGGTAAAGTAATAGGTAACATACCCAAAATGTCTTGGAATACTCACTGAGAGAGAGAGCAAGACTCAGTTCCTTAGGAGTATTCATCATCAAGGTTGTCAAGTGTTAGTCCTGAAGCACAAAACGCTAATTTTTAATCCAACTTTTTTATATCTTTAAAAATAAT
The DNA here is from genome assembly GCA_007570785.1 of Antilocapra americana. Lineage (NCBI taxonomy): Eukaryota > Metazoa > Chordata > Mammalia > Artiodactyla > Antilocapridae > Antilocapra > Antilocapra americana. The sequence goes on along the minus strand of ML660211.1, from coordinate 2,774,441 downwards.
GCATGAACACAAATACAATCTACTTTGAGGGAGAAAGAAGTAGAGATTCTTATGGAAGATCATATTTGTATTGAGTCTTTATGGATGAGGAAGTCTTAGCCAAGTGGCTATCGTGGTTTAACTCTTCCATGTAACCTTGTAGGTAGACACTGACAGTCTTACATGTGATGCTTCAGAGAAAAGTTAAAATTGCGAGGTTTCTTTCAGGTGAACGCTCAGATCCATTCCTTTTGCCTCTATCTTTATTCAAAAAATCCCTTACATAATGGTCTTAATGGGCACAGATGTCTCCAGAACACTAAAGGAAGAAGGAAGCAAGAAAGAAGAAACAAGTGCTAGAAATAGAGAATGAAATGTACCCCAAACTGGTGCCACGTTCCTCACATTTGTCCAGTAGCTACATGTGATGGTCGCTGCAATTTGCTGTCTGCACACCTCTTCAGAAACGGGAGACTTCCTATTCTACCGCCATGGGAACACTGCCAAAGACTATCTTCAACTGTCAGCTATCTTTGTGTATCCTGAGAGAACTGAGTTGTGTAAGGTGACACCTCTTTTCAAAGGCAGCATGCAATCAGTAACTTATCAGGATGAAGGGAAAGACCAGCCCCCTGTACAATTCTGGTTGATTCTGAAGACTCCTCCTAGCTGTAGAGATCCTCATGTGGTCAATCAAGACCTCTGTTGATCTGCACTGTGGTTCACCTTCCCTTTCTGGACAACCTGGCTTCTTCCCTCTTCCTTTCACAGATGTTCATTGCAAACACTCCCTAATAAAAGTACTAATTATGCTAATCTTTACCTCATAAACTGATCCCCAGGAAACCCAACATAAAACAACTGTTACCAGATCCAAGAGGGGCATAAAAACAAGCACAGGGATGGGAACTTGCATATGGATTGCTTTCTATTTATTAGACATAAAAATCATGCCCAGGACTTCATTATAAGATAATCTGAGCCCTAAAGGAGGTGAAACTCTCAAACAAACCAGGTATGTCACACCAAGGCCAGAACCCTGGTCATGAAAGAACAGGACCCCAAAACATGGATAAGAAGCTCTGTTGTAGCCTTCTATCTCCAACTGTTTCAATTCCAAGATTCTTCTGAATCATTTGAACACAAAGAATTAGCCTACTCCTGCAAGTTAAGGGCTAGAATTCCCATTTCTCATGAATGTTTTGCAGAAAACGCGCTTCCCTCATGAACAACTTCCTTGACTCACAGCTATTAGGCCAACGAGAAACGTGTCCATCAAAGGAAATAAATGGATTATACCATGAAGGAGCCTCAAAGGACCTAGAAAATATGCTACTGACAGAAGCTGAGCGAGTAGTACATTCTGAGGCCATGGACTAAGGGGAAGAAGTAAAATACAAATTTGGATAAAAGGAAGTTTATTGGTATAGAATTCTTCTGGGTATGAGAGTTAATACCTTAGCAAGGAATCTGGGAAATGGTGTTAAAATATTGTTAGAATGGCTGCTTGAGATGGAGTAAGTGATGGTTCAGCTTCAGTGAAGTAGGAAGACCAGAAAATCCATAACAGACTATGGAAGAAGCTTAACACTCCAAGAAGTGATTATGTGAAAGCAGGTGCACTTGATAAGAATCAAACCCCCCAGAGGAGAATGTTCCAGAGAGAAGCCAACAGGGAACGACTTATCAAGGCAATCAGGACTGTGCTGGTGACAGGTGCGCCAGAATCATTAACAAATTCCATGGAGGTTCTCTGTAGGCCAGGGCATATGGCAAGAGATGCTGCCATGGGACTGGGCTCACCTAAAGAGAGGGAATGACAAGATGTCAAAGTCAGCAAGTACCACTTGGCAGCACCTAAGCATCAGAAGCCACATTGGTACAGTTTTCATAATGAGCAGAAAAGTCAGTGCGGCAGCCAAGAGACTTGGCCCTCAGAGAGCTGTGTCCCTAAGAAGCAAAACAGATGGAAGGCCAACAAGGGTACTGCTCAGAGTGAACCCTCAAGACAAACTGATGAACCATCAGGAGGCTGAAAGCAAGCCTAAAGGCTGAAAGACTACCTCCAGAGGGAGTCAAGACCTTCCTCCTGCTTCCTAACCCTGAGACAGTTTTTTAACCTAGAATTTATTTACTGAATGAAAGACCCAGTCTCAGGGGAGACTACCACGGCAAGTGCACACCGCAGGATGATGATTATTCCACCCCTTCCCCGTGGGGACTGATGGCCGTTTACTTGGGCTGCACGTTGAGATGGAGAGAATACACAAACATTAGCTCTGTTTGTTGTGGAGTCTGAGTTGATACTGATACCCATAGGCCATAAGTGTTAATCATGATGGCACAGATTTGAATGTGAGCATATGAAGACCAGAAGATTGGGTCCTGACTTGCTTTTGGCTCATAAATGATCCTCTCGATCTTATCTGGAGCCATTTCCCTAGTCTCTAAGAACTAGGGAACATATAATTGAAGTTTATCTACCCAGCAGTTTACATACCACCACAGTGTGTCACTGATCTGAGGGAAATGGAAAAGCTAAGTAGAAACCATGAAATTGCCCTATACCCAGCCAAGAGAATACATCAAAAATAAAATTATATCATGTGGGGAATGGTAAATACTTCTACCCTTAGACCTGAAAGGTGCAGGGGTGATGGTCCCCATCATGTCTTCCTTTATTTCACTAGCCTGGCCTCTGACAAAGCAGACAGAATCCGGGAGAAGAGAGTATACTACCAGCAAATTTGACTACATAGTGACCTTAGTTTAAGCCTATATGCCAGACACGGTATCTTTGCTAGAACATATTATCATGTGTGTAGACACATAAAATGTGACTATTAGTGTGGCAGAGGTCTTCCTTTCCATCTCTATTAGAGGATAAGAAACCACTCTTGGTCATTGGGGCCCAATAGCTGCATGCACTCTCCTTCCCTCTGTCGTAATATAGACCTGGACCATCGAAACATCCTTCAGAACAACACACTAATCCAGTGGATTGATGACTACATGAGAGCTGAGCTGGATAGGCAAAACTCTGTAGAAACTTAAAAGGCTGCCAAATCAGTAAAATTTTAAGAACTCCCCTGTTTGGAAGCATACCAGGATACTTCTCCTGCAGATTAATTATATATTGTATCATTTACAAAGAAAAATATGTGGGCTTCCTGGGTAGCCCAGCTGGTAAAGAATCAACCCGCAATGCAGGAGACCCTGCTTTGATTCCTTGGTCAGGAAGATCCCCTGGAGAAGGGATAGGCTACCCACTCCAGTATTCTTGGGCTTCCCTGGTGGCTCAGATGGTAAATAATCTGCCTGCAATGCAGGAGACCTGGGTTCAATCCCTAGGTTGGGAAGATCCCCTGTAGGAGGGCATGGCAACCCACTCTAGTATTCTTGCTTGGAGAATCCCCATGGACAGAAGGGCCTGGCAGGCTACAGTCCATGGAGTTGCAAAGAGTCAGACAGAACTGAGTGACTAAGTACAGCACAGCACATATTTATATGTAAATATAAATATATACATGTATCAATAGAATACAAGTAAAAATTATACAGGCATACATGAGTCTCTTTGGTCTCTGAATTCTGGAAGCAGTACATTTCATATTTGAGAATATTGCTAAAACCCAGGGCTATGGACTTAATGGTGTCCCCCCAAAATTCATGTGTAGAAAGCCCAATCCCCAATACAACTGTGTTTAGGAATGGGGCCTGCGAGGAGGTAATTCAGGTGAAATGATGTCAGAAGTGCAGGGTTCTAATCTAATCTAATCAGTGTCCTTATAAGAAGAGACAGCAGAGAGCTCAGATTCTTTCTCTCCCTATGAGTGAGAGTATGTGAGCACATAGCAAGCCTTCATAGTGAAATCCACCTTGCCAGAACCTTGATCTTGGATGTCCAGCCTCTGTAACTGTGAGGCAATACATTTCTGCTGTTTAAAACAATCCAGCCCTTGGCATTGTGTTATGACAGCCCAAGGGTCTTATCCGCACAAACTAGGTGATATGAAGAGCTCTAAGATATGTATAAAACCCAGAGCAAGAAAGAACTCTGCACAGATTCAGACTATGGCACAAGTCAATCTGTGGCTTGTACCTATCAGACCCTATCATTTTTGAGGTATCCATGATGGGGAAAATGCTGTGTAGGATTTGTGCAAAACCAACCAGAGAATCATAATGCAGATCCCTAGAGTCGAGGAGAAATTCTCCAACTAAAACAGAGAATCACAAACCTTTTGAAAAGCCGTTCCCACAGACAGATAAGAGTGTCTGAACATGGAACACTCAGAAGTCCTGAAGCCAGAATGGCCGATCACGAGGTGAGTTCTATCAGACTCACCAATTCAAAAATTTGTGCAGGTCCAGAAATAACCTACCGTAACACAATGGAAGTGTCACACCTGGGGCTGAACAGGAACAAAACCGAAGGGCAGAAGCAAACTGTGAGAGCAGTGATTCCAGTCTCTCCCTCATCTCCCACAGGGGCACTGCCCCTGACTTGGCTTGTACCTGTGGCCATACTGAGGGAATTAAGCCTCATAACCAGCTGTCAGAAAGGAAAACACTGGAACTGGGTTAACTAATGGGTCATTTGGTATGTGAGTGAAAGTCAGAAATGGATTGCTACTGGACTACAAGCCAACTCAGAGCTGGCCATAAAAGACAATGGTAAGAAGATCCTTGTGCAAAGAGAAGCATAAACAGATAAAAATGTAAAGAGAATTTTGGGCTGTGGTGAAAATTTTGCCTCTGGTCAAGGGCTACAACAGACGCATAGGAAGACTGGGGACAAGGGGTTCTGAGGGAGAGGCAAGTGAATGGACAGAGTGGGGAACACACTGCAAAGATTTTACATTGCATGTCGATGCTCACCGAAGATCATGCTCAGGGAGAAGGCACTCAGTGACCCAGGTGGACAAAATTCCTTGGGTGGTTGATGTCAGCTGGCTCTAGCATTAGACACCCCATGACTGGCACAATGGGTGAGTGAACCAAGTAGCCATGGAGACCAGCTACTTGGGCACCCACTTCCTGAGGCTGATTTATATCCTTCTTCCGCTGCTAGATATGTACACTGACAAAAGGGCCCCAATGTGCTCTGTCTTTTGAGAAGAGTAATTGGCCATTTGGTGGCAGTTCAATTCAGTCAGTTCAGTCACTCAGTCATGTCTGACTCTTTGCAACCGCATGGACTGCTGCGTGCCAGGCCTGCCTGTCCATCGCCAACTCCTGGAGTTTACTCAGACTCATGTCCATTAAGTCAGTGATGCCATCCAATGGCAAGTTGACTATATTTCCCCTCTCTCAATGAAGGGTTAGCTATTTATTTCAACAGAGTCCAGGTATGGGTTTAACTTCCCTGCCCATAGCCTCACACTAAACCACTACCTTGAGGGCTTAGAGAGCGCTTGATTCATTGACATAGCTTTCCTCATAATACTGCATCAGACCAAAAAGGGATTGTTTTATAGGAAAGGAGGTGTGAGAGTGGATCTATAAGCATGGGATCCACTGCTCCTATTACAAACCATAGCACTCAGAAGCCTGATAAAGCATTGAAACAGCCTATTGGTATAGTTGAAGCACCATCACAGAGGTAATACTTTACAAGGATGACACACCGTCCTTCAGGACACACTAAACACTTTAAACAAAAGATCTTTAATTTATATAATGGTATGTCTCTAGTGGGCTTCCCTTTTGGCTCAGTGGCAAAGAATCCGCCTGCCAGTGCAAGAGATGTAAGTTCAATCCCTGGGTTGGGAATATCCCCTGGAGAAGGAAACGGCAACCCACTTCAATATTCTTGCCTGGAAAATTCCATGGACAGAGAAGCCTGGTGGGCTACAGGGCAGGGGATGCAAAGAGTTGGACAGGACTTGGTGACAGAACAACAACAAATGTCTCTAGTAGTGGGACACATGAGCTAGGGACCTGGGAAGTAGAAACAGAAGTGACCCAATTTGTCATCAACCCCAGTGAGTTATGTGGGGAATCTGTGTTCTCTGTACCCACATCCAGCAGGCTTCAACTGCACTCTTTTTGCCTTCCTGGGAAATGTCATAATCAACCCAAGCAGACTCTGCCCCTGCCCTCAGCATCCTCGTGGGGTTCAAAGAGGAAATCACTTCCTGCTGGAGGGACTCGGGGGAATGGACCAGCTTGCCACCACAGGCTGTAGGACAGAAAGAAGACTGCCTTGATGCTGATCTTCAGGAGACAGACTTGAGGAGCAGGCAGAGGCGGTCTCCTGGGACAAACCTGAAGCTACTGGGAGGAATGCACTGGTCCTGAGGACGTACAGTGGAAAGGCACATTTGGGTTTCAGCATGCTTGGACCTTGGTGTTTGTCTGATTGGGGCCACAGGGTTCCACACCAGAAGCCCACATGGCTCCCCAGGATCCTGAAACACTGGGGCCCACGCAGGAGCAATCCACCCTCACCTCTTCTGGACTGGGGAGGTCCGGCCTCTGCAGAGCGGCCGGGTCAGAGCACGTCTGCCTGCACCTGGCTGGGCCCTGAGTGTAGGGGCATATGCACTGTGACTCAGAACTGAGAGGAAACCTAGCAGACAAGGCAGCCACAAGGGTTGGGGTTTGCTTGATAGACGGTGTGAGCCAGACTTCTCATGGAGGAGTCTGGGGAGAGGGACCTCCAGCACCAGCTACTCAGTGTTTCTCATCCCAGAACTCCTGGGCCCGCTCAGTACAATCGGCGAGATTCTGGAAGGGGTCATTGCAGAGGTGGGGGTAGCAAGGAGCCATCTCTACCTTCCACTGCTATGTTCCCCAGGAAGAGACACCCACTAGAATCTTGAAAGAGCTGCTCCCAGAAGAGAATCTATAAGGAAGACTGTGACAAAGAATGTGATCCTTCTTCAGAATGATGGAAAGTGTCCCCCATTTGCTGGGAGTCCTGCCAAAGACCAGCTCTCTGTGTTCAGCTTCCTGCAGGTGACCTTGAATGAAACACCTTCCTCTTGAAGGCTACACCTCCATCCAGAGGTACTCTACCCTCAGCAACTATTTATGTGAGAAGAAAAGGTCTGGATGCCTCACCCTAATGTGAAATAATTTTGAATCACTGCCATGGTCCCTGTGGAGTCAGTAGAGGCCTCTATTAGGATGAGTTCACAGCTGAATCTCTGCTTGCTTCTCCTTTCTTTCCTCCCGTCTACAGTGTGGATCCCAGAAGCACTCCTTTGCAAACAACCTGCATACAAATCTTCATCTCAGAATTTGCTTCCCAGGGAGGCCAACCTACAAAGTAGGTTGGTACACGGTCAATTAACATGGATTTGCAAGCTACATTTGCTATTGTGTCATCAAAGGTTTATGCCATACCCAGTTTTATCTCTGGAACGTCAAAGAGAGATGTAAGTTTTCCATGGAATTGCATTTCACTGATAGAAGAATCACTATTAAAGTGCTTATTATCTGTGAAATTAACTTTTAAAAGAGCCTGACAATTTTAAACTTCAAACAATATTACAATTAATGTAACACAATGTTTTTTCTTTCCTTTTAGTCACCATGGGAGCAAATACATTAATAAATATATTTTGATTGGCCAAAAGGTTGCATTAATAGTAATTTGAACAACCACAACTATGACCCTGAAAAGAACCATTTTCCTTGAAATTTTGGCAAAGAAACAACAATTATTAATCCAAGGTTGCTTTTCTTTCATTAACTCTTCCCCTCTTTTCTCAGTACCTGGCAGTAAAAAGGCAAAACTCATAGACTTACTTATATCACTGTTGAAAGCATTTTGAAAGGTCATTGGAAATACTGTGTCTTTTTAGAGACTCAGACTCAAGGTAAACATTTAAAGCATAATCAATCAGTCAATCAATTCAAGTCTGAATTGAATAATGTTTGTTAAATATAGCTAATAAGCATTCAATACATTAACCTCAAAATATGAAAGCTCTGCAGGCGCTGATTTTGGTAGTGAAGTTAACTTTTACAGTTCTCTTTCAAAGATATTCACATGCCAAATTCAGAAATTCGATTTGCATATTCCACTGAAGATTAACTAGCCTGCCACAGATCTGAAAAGCACAAGAGAGAGCAGATCATTAACATCATTAGCGTAATATACTGTTTATGAAAACCCCAAAGAAGGGGAATATTAAAAAACCTGGAAATCTCAGCACAAAAATTAGAAAGAAGTGTTTGTGTTTGAATAGAAGAAATTTTGTTTAATAGTTAACTAGTCAAAACAACCAAGGGAAACAACCAAGGTAATTCAAAGAGTGAGCAGACATTATCTGTGGAGAACTAGAACATTAAAAGAAATAAGTCTTGATGGTCACATTACTCCTGCTCCTCCTAAATGGTACTGTATCCTCATATATTTTATATACTTGTTGGAGAAGACTTTTAAATATTAATTTGTACTGCAGTAAAATTATATTATGTAAAAGGCTTTAAATGCTAAAGCTTAGCATGATTAAGCAATGCTGAAACTATTGTGATGCTACAGAAAATGACGGAACTTATCTTCAATAAAAGGAACCAAGAGCTTCAATTATCTGTCCACAGTCTGTAATTTGAGTTTGTGTATAGAATTTAAAAAGAAAATAAGTTCCATAAATTTGTTTAGGAATTTTCAGCAGTATTCATGACCACTTAACAACTTCCATCTCAGCTTCCCAGGACTTATAGTAAGTCATGTACAAATTCAGTTATCCTCTCAAAAAAAAAAAAAAAAAAACAACCTTCACATCTTCATTTATGCTCTGCTTTATGGATTTTAGATTCTTGAGGAGGAAAGAACTAAATTTACCCTTCAGTTGTTTGAATCATTAATTCTTTATATCATCCAAGGTATGTGCTCCTTCGTCTTTTTCACATCTCCAAATCTTATCTGATCTTCCAAACCTAGCTCTATCCATATCCCAGGAAGCGTTCTAACTTTTCCTTAACAAAAATTCCTTTTTGAAATATTTATTACATTGGTATCTTTACCAGACATATTAGCTTTTATAATGACCTGTTTATCAACATCTGACTCTCCCATTTCTGTCTAGTCTGTCTCCTTGTAAACCATGCAAGTGATTTTAAGACAAATGTCATGCCTTCTATTTTTTTGTACCCTTTGATGCACATTGGGCACAGATTAAAAGACTAAAAATATATGTTGATACATTGAACAAAGATTCTTCTTTCATTTACATGAAGTTTAAGATGTCTTGAAACTAAAACATGAGCTCAGAATCTTCACACTTGAGAATTAATTTGTGATCTCTTTTCAATGTCCCTCACTATCCTTAGGAATTCCAAGGTTAAGCTCAGAGATTATTTTTAGAAACATTGCAAGATTTTTTGTAGGCACATCTAGCAATATAAAGAAAGGAGAGGTGCCATCCATGCTCTGTGTCAAAAAGCTATATGCTTCATAGAGTTTAACTGTATATAAGTTACCTTGTAAAGATGTGTCGTATCATTTTTGATGATTTTATCTTCTTCTGAGAACACTCATATCACACTATTTGTATCAGCAAATACTAATAGTTCTCCTGTCTCCCTATCCTCAAGTCTACCTAAGTGTGCTCAACTTGAGCAGCCAGAGAAGAAAGCTCCCTCAGGGGCCAGTTGAAATATGACAGCTTCATCTTTGCTGCCTTCTTCCCAGATCATATTAGGTCATTTGGTGGTTTGTACAACAGCAAATTTGTTAAGAAGGAATTACATTTCTCATAACCTACAAAAGTAAATAGTACAAGACTTTGGAGATGGGAGAAACACAGATGGCATGACCTTCTGAAGGCCATCGTGGTTCGATTCATGCCCTGACAAGCAGCCACAGGGTTGGTCCCCATGTTCCAGCTGGTCTTCACTCCCTCTCCGTATGGCGGTGACTGTGACCAGCGGCCAAGCCCATCACTAAATGCTGGGCAGTGCAGTAACAGTCATGATAGCTTCCACACCCTGCCCCAAATCAGCAGCACACACACCTGGCTTCTCAAATTGACTGCTGGCAACTCTGACCATCCAAGTCTCATACTCAGGACTTTACTATCTGAATTACTTCCTCAACTGTGGAAGTTTTAATTTCTCTACTGTATCCTTGAGACAGACTGTATTTTCCAAAGATGGCCACAGTGATCTCTCCCATTCTACATGATCTCACACTGTGACTCTGATCCAGACATGCCTCACATCAATTGCTGGGCCTTTTTCCTCACTCTCACATCCTGAACATAGGGAGATACTTGTGACAACATCAGACAACAGAATGTGGGGTGATGATGCTGTATTATTTCTGACACAGATCATCATACTGTCAGGTTCTTTTGCCTTACTTTCTTGGGATTCTCACTCTTGGAATACACCTCCGGTGTTGTCATGAGCCCAAGAGCCTCACAGAGACCCCCCTAACTCATCAGTTAGTACAGAATTCATGATGTCTCTTTAACATGCTAACATTTTTCTCAAACTTTAAAATATTTCTTTATACAAGCAGAGATTATCTTACTAAGTGAAGTCAGAAAGAGAAAGACAGTACCATGTGGTATCACTTATACATGGAATCTAAAGGATGACACAAATGAACCTATCTATAAAATAAGAACGGACTCACAGACATAGAGAACAGAATCGTGGTTGCCAAGGGGGAGGGGGGTGGGGAGAGGGATGGGATGGGAGGTTGGGGTTAGCAGATGTAAGCTTTTATATAGAGAATGGGTAAACAACAAGGTCATACCATTTAGCACAGAGAACTATATTCAGTATCTTATGATTAACCAAAATGGAAAAAAAATAAGGTATAAGTGTATAACTGAATTACTTTGCTGTACAGTTGTTAATTACCATTAACACAACGTTGTAAATCAACTATACTTCAATAAAAAATAAAGTACTTCTTTATAATCAAGTGACTCTTAATATCACAAAGCATTTATCAAGTACATCCAACTTGAAAATATCTTTTAAATATATCACTGTCAGCACAATTCCTACACCACTAGAACAAAGAATTCTGCTTTCAATTCCTCAAAGAGGATACATTCATTTTGTATTTACAACAGCTTAAACCCAGAGATGATCATTCAGAGAAGTTGTAAAAAAGTTAAAAGTGCAAAGTTCTCAGATTTATGTGATAAATTCTTGAAATATCTTTTGTTCTCAGAATTTATAACACAATCCAGTAGGTTATTTAATAGTAAAATATGCATAGAAATAAAAATAAACTTTAAAATAATAATCTTAATATTGGAATTTTAATATGTAGAAACTCATTTGAATGAGTAAATCATTGATACAAACACATGCTAGACTAGAAGGCATGAATAGATGCCTGTACATTTTTCAAGATGCACTTTCAATCTCATAGTCTTTGAATCAATTTTGTTTATACATTTACTATGCAATAATTCATAAATTCCCATAACCATCATAGAACTTGCTTTGGCATTTTGTGTTTTAGAATTCTTACTGCATTAGTAAAAAATGTTCTGTGCTGAGATGTATTTGATCTGGAATACACAACTTCTCGAACATACTAAAAGTTTAATTTTTGTCCATATTAATTACTAAATAAATGTGCCTTGTCAGTTCTCATCCAAGTGTTAATTCAGATACTAGGATCCCTCTACTTTATGCTTCTGCTACACTTAACATGTGAGTTCCAAAATTACCAAGTTTATCTGTATCAAGCCAGTAGAAGAGGAAGGAAGAAATAGAGAAGCTGGACCTTTACCTTCATATAGATCCAGAGTCAACAAACTTCAATAACTATTCCTAGGTTAAAATTTAGATATAGCCCTTCTGCAGCTACAACTCTGTACCATGGAATACTCATGATATCTTTTTCTGGAAATCTATTTCCATATTTTTTAAAATCACGATTGCTTTTTAGTTAAGTCTTTTTATATTTTTCTCTGTTGGGCTTACAGATGAAGCTGGTATAAAATATTAACCCTACTGTGATAGCTTACAGTGAACAGTGTCATATTTGTGATCTCTGAAGAGGAGAATATTGCTTTAAGACTAAAGACATGGCTTCAGTCACTCAGAGGTTCATGGGGCAAAAGTTTTATTATAGTGAAAAAGAGACAGAGAAAGCTTCTGACATAGACATCAGAAGGGGGCAGAGAGTGCCCCAGGTCTTACCAAGAGATTTATATATTTTCAAAAGAATATCTCAAGGTTGTTAAGGTCTTACCATACCCACTCCCAAAACTTACATATTAAGATGAGAAGATTAGTTAGGAGGTTCCTGTTAAGAAGGAGAAACATATCCTTGAGCAAGATACATTGTTATCGAATCATTAGTACAGAGCTAAAGGAAGATTTATTGAGCATGGCCCTGCCCATAAGAACAAGACAGTTTCCTCCTTAGTTGGTCTCTCCCATCAGGAAGCTTCCATAAGCCTCTTATCCTTATCCATCAGAGAGCAGACAGAGTGAAAACCACAATCACAGAAAACTAACCAAACTGATCACATGACCATAGCCTTGTCTAACTCAATGAAATTATGAGCCATGCCATATAGGGCCACCTAAGATGGATGCGTCATGGTGGAGAGTTCTGACAAGGCGTGGTCCACTGCGGAACGGAATGGCAAATCACTTCAGTATTCTTGCCTTAACAACCCCACCAAGAGTATGAAAAGGCAGAAAGACAGGACAATGAAACATGAACTCCCCAGGTCGGTAGGTGCCCAGTATGCTACTGGAGATCAGTGAAGAAATAACTCCAGGAAGATTGAAAAGATGGAGCCAAAGCCAAAACAACACCCAGTTGTGGATGTGACTGGTGATGGAAGTAAAGAATGATGCTGTAAAGAACAACACTGAATAGGAACCTGGAATGTTAGGTTCATGAATCAAGGTAAATGTGGAAGTGGTTAAACTGGAGATGGCAAGAGTAAACATCGACATTTTAAGAATCAGCGAACTAAAATGGACTGGAATGGGTGAATTTAAGGCAAACGACCATTATATCTACTACTGTGGGCAAGAATCCCTTAGAAGAAATGGAGTAGTCATCATAGTCAACAAAAGAGTCTGAAATGCAGTACTGGGATGTAATCTCAAAAATGACAGAATGATCTCTTTTCATTTCCAGGGCATACCATTCAATATTACAGTAATCCAGACCTATGACCCAACAAGTAATGCTCAAGAAACTGAGGTTGAACAGTTCTATGAAGACCTACAAGGCCATCTAGAACTGCTGCTGCTGCTGCTGCTAAGTCGCCTCAGTCATGTCCGACTCTGTGCGACCCCACAGACAGCAGCCCACCAGGCTCCTCTGTCCCTGGGATTCTCTAGGCAAGAACTACCACCCCCAAAAGATGTCCTTTTCATTACAGGGGACTGGAATGCAAAAGTAGAAAGTTAAGAGATACCTGGAGGAACAGGCAAATTTGGCTTTGGAGAGCAAAACAAAGCAGGCCAAAGGCTAACGGAGTTTTGCCAAGAAAATGCACTGGTCATAGCAAACACTCTTCCGACAACACAAGAGAATACTCTATACATGGACATCACCAGAACGTAAATACTGAAATAAGATTGATTATGTTTTTGCAGCCAAAGATAGAGAAGCTCTACACAGTCAGCAAAAACGAGACCAGGAGCTGACTGTGGCTCAGATCATGAACTCCTTATTGCAAAATTCAGACTTATATGAGAAAAAGAAGGGGAAACCACTAGAACATTCAGGTATAACCTAAATCAAATCCTTTATGATTATATCGTGGCATGGCATCTGGTCCCATCACTTCATGGCAAATCAATGGAGAAAGAATGGAAACAGTGGCTGACTTTATTTTTGGGGGTCTCCAAAATTACTGCAGATGGTGACTGAAGCTAGGAAATTAAAAGACACTTGCTCCTTGGGAGAAAAACCTATGAACAACCTAGACAGCATGTTGAAAAGCAGAGATATTACTTTGCCAACAAAGTCCATCTAGTCAAAGCTATGATTTTTCCAGTAGTCATGTATGGATGTGAGAGTTGGACTATAAAGAAAGCTGAGTGCTGAAGAACTGACCCTTTTGAACTGTGGTGTTGGAGAAGACTCTTGAGAGTACTTTGGACTGCAAGGAAATCCAGTCAGTCAGTCCTAAAGGCAATCAGTCCTGAATATTCATTGGAAGGACTGATGATGAAGGTGAAATTCCAATACTTTGGCCACCTGACATGAAGAACTGACTCATTGGAGAAGACCCTGATGCTGGGAAAGAGTGAAGATGGAAGGAGAAGGGGACAGCAGAGGATGAGGTGGTTGGATGGCATCACCGACTCGATGGGCATGAGTGTGAGTAAGCTCTGGGAGTTGGTGATGGACAGGGAAGCCTGGCGTGTTGCAGTCCATGGGATCACAAAAAGTTGGACACAACTAAATGACTGAATTAAGAAACAATATACCCTTGAGCAAGATGTTATTTTGGCATGCAATCTTTAGCTCTGGGCTAAAGAGAGTTAGTCTGAGGCAAAATAGATTGTTGTCTTAATGACTCAGTTTAAGAAAAAAAGTCTTATGTGACTAAGATAAAGCAATGTAGAAAGCAATGATTTTCCCTTTCTCTTCGATGAGGGCTCTGGTCTCCTTATCAACCTACTTAAGAATTAGCTCTTTCAATTGTATCATCTTGTTTAGGAAGCACTCTTGGAGGTACTTATAGATAATATCTGTCAATATCTTGAAAGCATGATTTATTGTGTTAACTTCACTACTTTATACTATTTTTATTCATTTTAGTTCTCATTTGTCCTGGTTTCTTCAAATGAGGAAATAAATTTCCATGTAAAACTCAGAAAGGAGACATAAAAATATATTAAACAAATATAAAATCTGCAGTGACATTTTTAATGTTAAGTACTTTGAAAGGTAAATTTATTTTTAAAATTCATTTTTAAATATAAATGACAACAAAAGAGCTTTTTCTTTAGCATTTTTAATCTCTTGTTTTTTTCTCTCTTCTGTATGATTCTCACTGCTGAGTCCTACAGTCTTCAGGCATAAAGATACTCTGGAGTGAGGCATTCCCTGGTGGTATAATGGTTAGGATTCTGGGCTTTCACTTCTATGGCCTGAGATCAATTACTGGCTGGGGGAATTAAGATCCTGCAAGCTGCCTAATACGCCATGCCCCTTCCCAAAAGACACTCTGGCGTGACATAACTATATCCTTATATCCTTATCCTAGCACCTTATTTCTATTTTAGGAAATTGGTCAATGCTCATTTTTAATTGTATGATTACATTTGTGGGATTAATGAGGCAACCTGAATATCTATTGACTGATGAATGGATAAAGAAGATATGGTACATACACACAATAGAATGTTACTCACCCACTGAAAAGAATGAAATCATGCCATTTGCAACAACATGGACAGACCTAGAGATTCTCATACAAAATGAAATAAGAGATAGAGATAAATATCACATGATATCTCGTACATTTGAAGTCTAAAAAAATTGATACAAATGAACTTATTTACAAAATAGAAACAGACTCAGAAAATGAAGTTATGGTTATTGGGGGGAAGGGAGAGGTTAGGAGTTTATGATAAACATGCACACTCTGCTCTACTTAAAATGGATAACCAACAAGGATATACAGGGAACTATGCTCAATACTCTGTGATAATCTAAACAGGAAAAGAATTTGATAAAGGATACATGTATACATATAATAGAATCACTTTGCTGTATACCTGAAACTAACATCAACTACACTTCAATATAAAATAATTTTTAAAAGATATATCTTAATTTTGCCTTCAAACACCACCTAAAAATGTCTTTAGTTCAGTTCAATTCAGTTGCTCAGTCATGTCTGACTCTTTGCGATCCCATGAGCCGCAGCACGCCAGGCTTCCCTGTCCATCACCAACTCCCAGAGTCTACCCAGACCCATGGCCATCGAGTCAATGATGCCATCCAACCATCTCATCCTCTGTCATCCTCTTCTCCTCCTGCCCTCAATCTTTCCCAGAATTGAGGTCTTTTCCAATGAATCAGCTCTTTGCATGAGGTGGCCAAAGCACTGTAGTTTCAGCTTCAATATCAGTCCTTCCAATGAACACCCAGGACTAATCTCCTTTAGGATGGACTGGTTGGATCTCACTGAATTCCAAGAGACTCTCAAGAGTCTTCTCCAACAACACAGTTCAAAAGCATCAATTCTTTGGTGCTGAGCTTTCTTTATAGTTCAACTCTCACATCCATACATGACCACTGGAAAAACCATAGCCTTAACTAGATGGACCTTTGTTGGCAAAGTAATGTGTCTGCTTTTTAATATGCTGTCTAGGTTGTTCATAACTTTCCTTCCAAGGAGTAAGCATGTTTTAATTTCATTGCTGCAATCACCATCTGCAGTGATTTTGGAGCCCAGAAAAATAAAGTCAGCCACTGTTTCCACATCTATTTGCCATGAATGGGACCAGATGCCATAATCTCAGTTTTCTGAATGTTGAGTTTTAAGCCAACTTTTTCACTCTCCTCTTTCACTTTCATCAAGAGGATCTTTAGTTCTTCTTCCCTTTCTGCCATAAGGATGGTGTCATCTGCATATCTGAGGTTATTGATACTTCTCCCAGCAATTGTGATTCCAGCTGTGCTTCACCCAGCCCAGCGTTTCTCACAATGTATTCCACATATAAGTTAAATAAGCAGGGTGACAATATACAGCCTTGACGTACTCCTTTGCCTATTTTGAACCATTCTGTTGTTTCATGTCCAGTTCTAACTGTTGCTTCCTGACCTGTATACAGGTTTCTCAGGAGGCAGGTTAGGTGGTCTGGTATTCCCATTTCTTTCAGAACTTGCCACAGTTTGTTGTGATCCACACGGTCAAAAGTTTTGCATAGACAATAAAGGAGAAGTAGGTGTTTTTCTGTAACTCTCTTGCTTTTTCAGTGATCCAGCAGATGTTGGCAATTTGATCTCTGGTTCCTCTGCCTTTTCTAAAACCAGCTTGAACATGTGCAAGTTCATGGATCATGTATTGCTGAAGCCTGGCTTGGGGAATTTTAAGCATTACTTTACTAGCATGTGAGATGAGTGAAACTGTGTGATAATTCAAGCATTCTTTAGCATTGCCTTTCTTTGGGATTGGAATGAAAAGTGACCTTTTCCAGTTCTGTGGCCACTGCTGAGTTTTCCATATTTGCTAGCATACTGCATGCAACACTTTCACAGCATCATCTTTCAGGATCTGAAATAGCTCAACTGGAATTCCATCACCTCCACTAGCTTTGTTCGTAGTGATGCTTTCTAAGGCCCAGTTGATTTCACATTCCAGGATGCCTGGCTGTAGGTGAGTGATCACACCATCATAATTATCTGAGTCGTGAAGATCTTTTTTGTACAATTCTTCTGTGTATTCTTCCACCTCTTCTTAATATCTTCTGCTTCTGTTAGGTCCCTACCATTTCTGTCCTTTATTGAGCCCATCTTTGCATAATATGTTCCCTTGGTATCTCTAATTTTCTTGAAGAGATCTCTCATCTTTCCCATTCCATTGTTTTCCTCTATTTATTTGCATTGATCACTGAGGAAGGCTTTCCTATCTCTCCTTGCTATTCTTTGGAAATCTGCATTCAGATGGGAATATCTTTCCTTTTCTCCCTTGCTTTTCACTTCCAGTCTTTTCACAGCTATTTGTAAGGCCTGAGTATGGCATGATGGGTCAATAAACAAGGAACTTTACTTTTGATTTCCTCAATTTCCTCATCTTTAAAGGAGACTATTAGCATCTACCTCACAGGTCAGCTTAATGATAAACTCCTAGTGTACATAAAACAATTAGCAGAGCGTTTTGTACTTTGCACAATTTATCATTTAAAATGATACACAATGTTGATTGGCTCTTTTAGTAACAAAAACATCATATTTCACTTTTGTGAGCAGTGTTCTAACCCATGGGTTACTTTGATCATGACCACTTATAGAAGTGGAGACTGTAGCAACTTAGTTGCATATTATTTTTTCTGACACTCTAACTTAATGAAAAATAACTAGCAGTGATTAGGGATGATACCTGGTATCCCTCAGTAGAAAAATAACCAAAATGACATTATTCCACAATGGTATGGAAACTTCTAGGCTTTTATCTTTCTGAAGATTATGAACACGTTAAAGGGCAAATTTTTTATCCTCTAAATCTATACTCTATCTTTCTCCAGAAAGCTCTGTTTTCTTGAACTTTAGATTCAAATAATTCTTTGCAAGTCCACACACAGCTGGCCAAAATGCAAAGTTTGAGGCCACAGTATGAAAACTGCTCTCCAATCAGACACCAAGTACAGGCTTGCAGATTTTTCTAAAACCATGCTCACATTCAATAATTCACAAGAAGGACATATAGAACTCACTCAGAGCCATTATATGCATGACTACAGTTTATTACAGAGAAAGGAAACAAATAAGGGTAAGCCACAGGGAGAGATGAACAGGACAGAACCTGAAAGTGTTCCAGACCTGAAGCTTCCGTGGTCCTTAGGCAGCATTACCTTCCCAGACTGATATGTGGCAATGTGCCAAGAGTACTGCAAATTGAGGATGTTCACCTGCATCTCTATTTTCAGAGATTTTTTTTTGGAGATTGATTATGTACCTATAATTGATTAATTGCTTAACTGCCCACATAACTGAACTCAGTCTCTGAGTTCTGATCCTACATGACCCAAGGGTCCCCTTGAAAATCACTTGTTGGTCTTTCTGACATGGCCAGCCCCTACTCCGTGTTTACTGGGTGTGGTCAGTCCTCATCCAAACAAAGTCACTTGGTTCATGTATGACACAGGTCATAGCTTAGAAGCCAAGGGCACATGGCAGACCTCTCTTTGGACAAGGCTGAATTTTCTACTACAGAGTGTCACCAGTAGGAGATGGCTGATTGCCTGTGTATATGTCAACTTCTTCTCTTTGAAAACGAAAAAAGAAAACTGATTCTGTGTTTTACGTTTAAAATCCCCAAGAGAGAAGACTCATTGTTTGTTTTGTCACTATCATGTAAATTGTGTGAAAATTTCACCTAAATCACTTCACTAAAAACGTCTAGTTCACAATCAATGCCAACTACTATGATTTTATTAAAATAATTATTGTATATAGGTAGAATGCATATTCATTTATTTGCCTAAAGTTAATAAAAGAAAAGATTGAGATATAAATTAGAAGAAAGAGGAAACAGTGATTTTAAGAGTATGGCCATCAATTTTACTCCATTATCTATACCTTGACTTTTTGGTCCAAATCATGGTTTGTCCATATTTAATGATTTTCAATGAATGGGAAAATACAGCTTTCATCAATAATTCACTTTCATGTCTAACTTCTCTTTGAAACAGAAAGAGTTTTCTTATGCTTGATTCAAATTACTCTTGCTCAAATTTAAATGAATTTTCTTTGTTCTGTTTTTAGCAGTCAGAGCAAGCAGTACATGGGAAAATGAAGGCAACACAAAGCATTACTACTAACCATTTCTCAAACAGGTCAAAGACACTTTAAATTCTAATTCTTTCCCCCTACATTTTAGCTATTCCTCTCACCATAGGGTCATAGCAAATCTAATAAGAGATACAGGATGCAGGAAACTGTCAAAACTATTTAAAAATATGCTCTTTAATGAAATTGCATAAAAATAAGTTACTTAAACTGTATTTTTTAAGTTGCTCATTGCCTAACATAATTATCCCCATACCTCACAATGGGACATGAAACTAACTATAAGGTTATATCTTTGGCATCCTTAGTTTCTAGATTTCAGAAATGTTATGACTATGTTGCTAAGCAATTTGCAAATCGATGGCTTCTTGGGCTTGTGTATCCTTTGGAAGACGCTATATTTAACAGTTTGTTTATAATGTATTTTCCTAAATGCAAAATATCTATAGCACTGCTAGGGCACCTGCCTTTAGGGTCATCTAATTAAACTCATTGGAAACATATCTTAGGGATGCTTATTCTCTAACTACATTATATGAAATATAATGTCAGCATGTATATGTGTACATGTATATAAAATACTATTTTTTACTTGTACAATTATACCTGAGGTAATTGTCTAGATGTCAAATTCCAAGTGATTTGGAAGAATGGCTGATTCTTGTTACCTAACACAGAAGTTCTACTTAACCATTGCTATAATAGTCATATAACCTTTTCAGCAACTGTGTTAAAGCCTTTCTTCTGCACAGTCAGGGCAACTTATCAAACATGGCAGTCTAACCTAGGTGGATAAACTTCTCAGTATGTCTTAAAATTTCAGAGGTGCTCAAGAATCAAAATAACTCTTGTTAAATCCCAGAACTAAATCTTGTAGAAATTCATAACTGAGGATCACTAGTACATTTTACCTGCTTATTCTTTCATGCATTCATGAATGCAAAAAAGATCAGTGAATGCTAACTCCGTGTTAGACTGAGTAATACAAAGACAGACCCCATGTAACATTTTTCTTCAAGACACTTACATTAGGCTTATGTAGATTTAAGGTAATAAGGGCAGAAGGCATCATCATTTATAGAAATATGATTGAGGTGTTAGAGTATGAAGAGAATCCTAACATTTAAGAGATGGGAAATGAGAAAGGATAAGAAAGAAAAATAAAAAAACTACTGCACATAGATAGACCAGAGGTATAAAGTGCTTTAGGTAACACAAAAATTACAGTGTGGCTGGAGAATAAGAAAGAGTAGAGTAGGCAGAGGAAAGGCCTTGAATGATAGGCCAAATGCAATGAGAAAAACTTTGAGCTGGTTATTGAAACTATTAGTATTGAGCTTAGAACAGATACGTTATTAGTAATAAAGCGATGAATTAGAGACAGAGGTGGTTAAAGGTAAAACTGTTAAGCAGGAAAGGCAAATTGGAGAGCAATTTGGAGATACTTGGAGATTTTAAGTGACCCTAATAAATAATTTTTAAAAACTGGACTAAATATCCCCATGTTTGGAAGGGAGAGAATAAAGAAAATGTATATTAAGGGTGTGTAAGTAAGATAACTTGAAACTCAGATATTATGACCAAGATACAACATTTCTGAATATTTCTGAATCTTACTTAGTGGACCATTGTTTTGAATGGCAATTTATAAGCCAGAGTTACATGTGTGACTTCTGGACTGGAGCATTTATTCAACTATCAACATGCAAATCTCCAGTCTGTTCTCCCCTCTGGCCCATGAATGGCAATGCCCGAGGTAAAGGTCGCTTCAGAAGCCACTGTTCCTGAGAAACTGATGATTGGGGCGCCTCGCAGACCTACAGTGAATCTGTAGCACGCATGAAAAATAAACTTTGCTGTTCTAGGCCACTGATGTTTTCGAGTTGTTTATACCCCAGCATAAGATAGCCTCATTGATTGACTAAAAAGCCACTGGTGCAAAAAAAGGCCAATAGACCAAAATGGGGAGCTCACAGACGGACATATAGACAGACACCTTATCAATAAGGTGCCATGCAAATATACAAGAAAAGGAAGGGTTGTTTGGAGTGCGAAAATGGGCCGACTATGTGGACACATATAAAACTGATCCCTACCTAAGACCATACAGAAATGAGAAATCTAGGTGGATTAAAGACCTAAGGGTCAAATAAATGTTCACCAAAAAAAATGTTGGAAAATTACTGTGACCAAGAAAAAAAGAACTTCTTAAATAAAACTTTCAAAGTATAACCTGAGAAGCAAAAAATTACAAATAAATCTGACCATCAACGAGAAACAAAAAAAGAAAACTTCAATCCCCAAAAAGATAAATGACATGTCAGTCCCTTGCCAGAAGAGAAAAACAAACAAGTTGACAAATAGAAGATGCGGCATTCAAAATCATAGTTATCAGAGATATGCACATTAAAACACTAGTAACGTATCGCTATAGTCCCATCGGACAGCTGTGTAAGGTCAAGTGCTGGGCATGGACAAGCCCTCACTCTCTGCCATGGAAAGCTATGCTGCTGAGACAACGCTGGAGAGCAGTCCTCAATTACTTAGTTAAATAAAATATACACAATCTGCTCCTTCCTCACTATACATCCAGAATTCAGTATGTACTTTCACAAGACATCTCAAGCTCATCTGTGCATTATAAATTTGTTTTTTTTCTGCATTTAAAGCTAATGTTTTGTTATGCCTACTTTGTGATTTTATTTAATTTCTCCTTTTCCCACTATTTTCTGCCTCTTCTATCCATGTCTCAAATTTTGGGTCACCTGTTCTAAAAGAAAGTAGATCCCTAGACTTGGTGTTCAGGATGACAAGATATTTATAATAATAGTGTGACAAATACGAAAAATATCACGAGCTTTGACTTTGCAGTCTTATTATATTGTTGTAAAGTGTACAAATGGATGTTAACACCTGCCTTCACTAACAATTCCATAAACAAAGACAGAAAGACATTTCTTAAGTGAACCTTCAGGGCACAGCTTACAGACTGCCTGGATAAAAGGGGAGATGTGTGTGTATTAGTATGTATGTGTGTCTGTCTGTTTATGATTCATTAATCTAGGGAACAGAGCATTAAGTCTGACATATTGAACCAACTGTATTCAGAAAAATGTGAACTAAGCGGGCATCAAGAAAACAAAGGGAATTCATGTGGGACGGATTCAAGTTTTCCCTGATGGACACCTGCGAGACCAGTGGACTTGAGGAAAAATTGCCCATTCTGAAGAGAAAGTATGACCTTTTTTGCACAGGAGTTCTAGAGAAAAATGAACGTAAGCTGCAGTGATTCAGAACTGCCATTCAGACAAATGTTCATGGGGTGAGCGTATTTCACAGGACATTGCCAGTCAATTTGTGTGGTCAAAGAAAAATTGAAGAACACAGTCGAGAGAAACCAAAGTTTGACGTGTAATAGGATGCATTCTATATCAAAATAAAAATATAACACTCACCATGGGGAATAAGAGAAGAGAACGTTTAGTAATACACAACGAAAGCTTTGAACCAGGGAGACAGAAAAGTGCTTACTGGTGTCGCAGATATTTTTAATTGTTCTGAAGTCATAACACAGATTCTATACCTAAACCAACAAGGATAATGTAGAAATTTGACTTGAAGTACAAACTCCACAATTATCATTTCACATCCTGAATTTCTTGTTGCAATATTCAGTAACACATTAGTCATCTGCTTCTTTCTAACCTGTCATTGATTCTTATAAGCAATACTACTGACAAAACATCATACCCATTCATCTCTTCCTATAAAAGCATTCTCTTACTGTATGTCTTATGCAACATTAAATTTAAGTACACAGATTTTTAACTCACTGTCAGAATTCTGGAACCAAGATCTCACATACTTGATATATTCCTGCTGGGTGTCAGGTCCTTCTTTGTCTTCATTTCAATTAGCATTTTTCTCATTCTATGTCTAAATAATACTCCTAAGTTATTTGAATATTATCATCAAGCATCTTCTTCTATATCCATCTCTTCTGAAAAGGAATTGATACAACTCCAGCAATAGTAAATAATAAAATTAGTCACTTGGGCATAAATAAATTAGTCAGTTGGGCATAAAAGTGTTTTCCAGTGGATTAAAAACAAACAAACAAACAAAAAAATCTTGGCTCAGAATGTTATGAATACACTCACCCAATCAGCAGTTTTCTACTTTTTTTCTTGAAGGGAATATTAATGATGGAATTATTAAAATTAGAGGATTTATATAATTGTTTATGAAAATAATATAGTTATAGGATTTGCTTCCCAGATGCAGCAGTGGTAAAGAATCTCCCTCCCAAAGTAGGAAACATAGGTTCGATCCTTGGGTCAGGAAGATTCCCTGAAGGAGAAAATGGCAACCCAATCCAGTATTGTTGCCTAGAAAATCCCATGGACAGAGGACCCTGGCAGGCTACAGTCCATGCTGCTACAGGAATCAGACACAACTTAGTGTCTGAGCACAGTGCATGTTATATGAATTATATATATATGTATATATATTATGCAAGATACATACCAAAAGATATATATATATACATATACTTTTTTCTTCAGTTACCCTAATCTGAAGTGGAAGTCCTTGCTTGCATGACAACAACTCTAACTATAGTAGCAAACTTTTAAAGAGAAACAACTTTTGCATTAATATGATTCATTTCTGCATGTGTATTTCTTAAAGATAATCATTATGCAAAACACTCTCTGCTATAATCCAAAGCGGGATACTCCATGACCCACCTCCCAGAATATTGGAAATAAAAACACGAATGAACAAATGGGACCTAATTAAAATTAAAAGCTTTTGCACAACAAAGGAAACTATAAGCAAGGTGAAAAGACAGCCTTCAGAATGGGAGAAAATAATAGCCAATGAAGCAACAGACAAACAATTAATCTCAAAAATATACAAACAACTCCTGCAGCTCCATTCTAGAAAAATAAACAACCCAATTAAAAAGTGGGCCAAAGAACTTAACAGACATTTCTCCAAGGAAGATATAAAAATGGCTAACAAACACATGAAAAGATGCTCAACATCACTCATTATCAGAGAAATGCAAATCAAAACCACAATGAGGTACCACTTTACACCAGTCAGAATGGCTGCCATCCAAAAGTCTACAAGCAATAAATGCTGGAGAGGATGTGGAGAAAAGGGAACCCTCTTACACTGTTGGTGGGAATGCAAACTAGTACAGCCACTATGGAAAACAGTGTGGAGGTTCCTTAAAAAGCTGCAAATAGACCTGCCATATGACCCGGCAATCCCACTGCTGGGCATATACACCGAGGAAACCAGAATTGAAAGAGCCACGTGTACCCCAATGTTCATTGCTGCATTGTTTACAATAGCTAAGACATGGAAACAACCTAGATACCCATCAACTGACGAATGGATAAGAAAGCTGTGGTACATATACACAATGGAATATTACTCAGCATTAAAAAAAAATTCATTTGAAGCAATTCTACTCAGATGGACGAAACTGGAGCCCATTATCCAGAGTGAAGTAAGCCAGAAGCAAAAACAACAATACAGTATATTAAAGCATATATATGGAATTTAGAAAGACAGTAACGAGAACCCAACATGGGAGACAACAAAAGGAACGCAGATGTATAGAATAAACTCGTGGACTTTGTGGATGAGGGTAAGGGTGGGATGATATGGGAGAAGGGCATTGAAGCATGTTAATTGTCATGTGTCTAATCAATTGCCAGCCCAGGATTGATGCTCGGGACTGGTGCAGCGAGATTTCCCGGGGGGGAGGGAGGAGGGAGGGGGAATCCGGAGGGGAAGCATATGTAAACCCATGGTGATATCATGACAATGTATGGCAAAAACAATAAAAAAAATAAATAAATAAAACCAGAAAAAAAAAGATAATCATTAAATACAGCTGTGAAGATGACAATTTAATGCCATGGAAAAAACACTGACCCAATGTCGAAATAAAAACCAAAGCAGGAAGTAGAACATTTGGCAATAAGCAAGGGTGATGTCATTATTTGGCAAGTAGCTGCTACTTACAGAGAAATATTTTCCTCTTTGAAATGAAAGCAGATGCTTCTGCTGTAGAATTAAACAGATTCCTGAGTCTTTCACCTCACCTAATTTTCAGTACTGACATGCATATTCACCTTAAATGTCTTGTAAAATACCTAGCATTTGGGGGCTGTATATCTCCCACGAGCACAAATTAAAAATGAATAAAATAGAATAAACACATGCCTCAGAAACAAATACCTAAATCCAGCAAAAAAAAAAAACACCTATACTGCACAAAGCATACATTAATAAAACTTAAATTGGTGCAATTAAAAATAACCGAAGATTTACTTCCTTCTCATCAACATAGAGGAATGAGAAGAAAAATCTCAGATTTGAGGTCTTAGAAAGCAGATAGTGGAATTTTTCCTTAAAAGAAAATGCCTAGAATTTAATGTTAAGTTCCCAGGAAATATTTTTATCAAGAAATTAATTTTTCTGAAAGTTATATGTCTTGCTTCAAGGCTGTTTTTAAAGTATGTTTGTGACCTAATTTCAAAGAAAGTGACAAAATGCAAGTAAAGAAGAGAAATTACCATAAAGTGTGTTCTGTGTGTGTCATTTATACAGATGGTGAGTTAACCAAGCTGCTGCATTTTGATAACATAGAAAGAAACACATAATTATATTTCACCATAAACGGATTGTCCTCTTTACTGCTTTACAGCTAAAAATGTGGCCTTTTGTTTTTGTATCCTCATGTAGAGATACAGTTTTCTTTTATACAAAATATGTAATTCAAAGCTCAGCGGTTAACAGAGCTTCTGGAATCAGACTTCTTGGGTTTAGAAACCTACTCAGCAACTTGCGGGACTGGTCTTGAGAAAGTTCCTCCTGTGTCTCAGTTTCTTTATCTGTTAAAATAGCCAGTAACAGTATTTATCATATAGAAG
Organism: Antilocapra americana; assembly: GCA_007570785.1. Taxonomy (NCBI): domain Eukaryota; kingdom Metazoa; phylum Chordata; class Mammalia; order Artiodactyla; family Antilocapridae; genus Antilocapra; species Antilocapra americana. The sequence goes on along the minus strand of ML660211.1, from coordinate 2,748,083 downwards.
TATTTTAAGGATTAAATTAAATATGGCATCTGGTGAAAGTTTAATAAATGTAAGCTACTATTAAAGTTGTTCATCTAGATTGGGAAAGAGACAAAGACCTTATTATAATAAGAAGAAGATTTAAAATAAGTGGCATGACAAATTTACCAGCAATATATTACAGCACATTTAATTCTTCCTGGAGAAGTGGTTTTTGGGATGACTAAATGGATGAGGGACCACTTCAGCTGAGCACTGAAGAATGAGTTAGTTTCTAAAAGACAGATAAAAGGCAAGAGGCTTAGAGAACAGAATAAAAAGTTATGGAATTATAAGTGCATAATACCCAGGAAAACATCATATAGTCTTACATACCTGCTAAGTTAAAATTACACATCTTAACTTCATTGATGGATTAATTTCCTTTGAAATGGTCCCAAAACAGACAAGGAAATGACTAAAAAATCTTTATGACTCACTTTTCTTGGCTCAGTGCTCCAATTTTTTCTCTATTAAAATGCTACTATCAGTGAGATATTAACAAACTCTTTGAGTAAAGCAGAAAATCAGAACTCTGGCCAAATCACAGTCACTGTTTGCTAGTTAAGAGTTCCTAAAACCCCAGGTTTCTGGAGGATGCACTGACTTCACCTGAACCTCAGCATCCATTAGGAAGTCTGACTGAAGCTCTCTCCTGGCAGAACTGGGTTTCATCAACCCAGATAATGATTTCAGTGCTGCAATTTGAAGTATTCTGGGCTGACTCTGACCTGCTTCCTCGCTCTTTGAGAGCTGGGTCAGTGAACATGCATTTGTCAGAATGCAGACGGAAACCCAAAGCAAAAAACTTTTGAATTAAGGAAAGAAACGTGGAGATTCCTTGCGAAAATGTCCTGCCATCTCGATCTGCTAAGTCCATTAAAATGGGTCCATCTTATGTACACAGTCATGCATGATTTGATTTTAGGGGTCTGGAGTACTCTCTACCCCTCATAATGACCCTAGTTCTTCGCTAAAAACCATCCTGGTGCTGAGTTCCATTTGGGATCAGCACTTTGTGAGTACCTGCTATACTGTAACATCACTTAGCGCTTCCTTCTGTTCTGTTTTTGCATCCCCAACCCTGGTGAGGGTGTTCAACTGGCAGCCACATTTTTGTAACTGGGCTTGGAGGCAGCCCTGTGATATCACTGTTTGATTCTGGTTTCCTTGTTCTCTGATCACACCACAGTGACGTTCTCTGCCCCAGTCACTCTCTGGTAATAGTTACCATTTCTGACTCTCCTTCTCATCAACAGCTCAGCACAGGTTTCCTCCTAGATTTATGCTAACAAGATCTGCATTTTGGAATAGGAGTATTACTCTCTGTTCTCTATCCGTTCCTCTATCGTAGAAGCTATCACTGGATATTAAAATTATTTGCCTAAAGTTTTCTTCACTAGTTTGTGAACTCTGGGAGATGAAGGACCTTCTTTTATTTATCTTATAAAGATAATTTCAAACTCAGAAAATGTCTGGAAGAAATACATGTTCAGTAAATGTTTCTTGAATTAATGAATGAATTGCCTATTTTCTCCAAAATGACTTCTGCACTACTTAAAATGCTAATATTGTTTCATTAGTTTATAAGTAAACATCATTTTACCATAATTTTTTAAAAATTATGAATGAATTTTTTTAAATACCCCAATAAGTCTTTAATATATACCTATAAATCCCTTTGGGCTTCCCTGATGACTCAACAGTGAAGAACCTGCCTGTCAATGCAGGAGTCATCGGTTTGATCCCTGGGTTGGGAAGATTTCTTGGAGAAGGAAATGGCAGCTGACTCCAGTATTCTTGCCTGGGAAATCCCATGGACAGAGGAGTCTGGCAGGCTACAATCCATGTGGTTGCAAAAGAGTCAGACATGATTTAGCAACAAAAAACAACAAAGCAATACATCCCTTTGCTGTAATGTTTTTGTAAAGTAACTAAGACTGAAAGGTGGAGAATTGAATGAAAAAATCTTGATTTTACTCTGAGAACAAATATTTTCTACTTTCCAATTTCTCCAAAAATAAAAGTACCCTAGGATTTAGGGCAAAGAAGTCTCCAAGATGCCCATACCATCCAACAATGATTGCTACTTATATCAAAGAACCAATGGAAACTTCTAGCTACTTGGTGTCTGAGACAGATAGTAAGGGTTTTAATACAAAGGTTTAAATTCACTTAGGTGTTTTGCACAGTGACAGTGAAGTGACCATTAAAATGGGAAGGTTCACGTGGTACTTTAGTTCATACATTTAAAAAAAATGCATCTACTACAAAACATAATCCATTAAGTTAATGATCTATGCTGAGGTGGCAAAAATATATCAGCAAAGTGATTCTTTGATTCCATCAACATTTCCTACATCAACTTGCATTGTCAGAGAGATGCAATGTTCATTTTCTTGGATCATTCAGCAGTAACTGATGACTTAATTTCTCTGTCACAATAGCATTCTCAAAGGTAAGCTCAGAAAAATTATACTAAACAGCTTCTTTGCACAATATATCCTAATCCATGTATATCTCAGCTCTTTCACGGGTGCATTTTTTTTTTTTAGCAATGACAGCTTCTTTGTGACAATACTTCTATATCTAGCATGTAACCCAAACAAAAGGGAAAACTAAACTGTGTTTTTTGAACAGTTGCCATGGGTGCAGTGTCAGGAAACAGCTTTTTAATCTTCTTCAAACAAATCACACTTGATATTAGAGATTAAAGGTTTGCACAAGGAAATGTATTCCAAACTGAAGTACAACTGACTCAAGCATGGAGAATTTCAGAGATGGACATAGAACGGTACATCTCAAATTCACCATATGTGGATGAAAGGGAAAGGGGGAAAGTCCTCTGTGAGCAGTTAGAAAAGTCTAAGAAAAACACCTATTATGTATAAATTGAGACTATTTCCTCCTCTCTGGTGAGTATTTTGAATTTTTTCCCCAAACTTAGTAATTATGGTTTTTGAGCTGAGTTTTAAGAAGCTTTATAAATCTTATTATAATCACAATAGATGGAGCTAGGATCCATCTATCATGATAATAAAATGTACATCAATACCTAAGTGGAAACTATAGATCCCTGTGGTCTGAGGGTATTTATTTTAATCAGTTATAGAATTTTTAAGATTGACAGACATACTTACTAATTAAAAGAAAGAAAGCCTCCCAATATGGAGATTGTTAGATAAACTCCTCTGGTATAATTTCTTAGAAATAAAGAGCTATAAAATAACTAATAACTAGTCCTCTCTTTTTGAGATACAGGAGTGAAGTTTGGGAGAATTCAGGTTACTCTGTGCATGCTCAACCTGGAAATGCTCAACAGTGTTCTGGTCCTTGATGTCTGGGTTTTAGCTCCATAGGCCTTGCCTGGTGGCTCAGATAATAAAGAATCTGCCTGCAACGTGGAAGACTCAAGTTCGATCCTTGGGTCGGCAAGATCCCCTTGAGAAGGGGATGGCTACCCACTCCAGTATTCTATCCTGGAGAACTCCATGGACAGAGGAGCCTGGCAGACTACAGTTCAAAGGGTCACAAAGAGTGGGACATGACTGAGCGACTCACACTTTTCACTCTAGCTCCGTATCTGATTTTTTTTTTTAAATTATTTATTTATTTATTTTAATTATTGTTTTAGCCATACATTGTTATGATATCACCATGGGTTTACATATGCTTCCCCTCCGGGTCCCCCCTCCCTCCTCCCTCCCCCCCGGGAAATCTCGCTGCACCAGTCCCGAGCATCAATCCTGGGCTGGCGATTGATTAGACACATGACAATTAACATGCTTCAATGCCCTTCTCCCATCTCATCCCACCCTTACCCTCATCCACAAAGTCCACAAGTCTATTCTATACATCTGCGTTCCTTTTGTTGTCTCCCATGTTGGGTTCTCATTACTGTCTTTCTAAATTCCATATATATGTGTTAATATACTGTATTGTTGTTTTTGCTTCTGGCTTACTTCACTCTGGATAATGGGCTCCAGG